>JTDE01000698.1:165320-198130 GCA_014338405.1 Paragonimus skrjabini miyazakii
AATTAATACGCTCAAGAAATGAATGCAGACGAATTGTATTGGTCAGTGTCATTTAAGATGAGGAACCTTTCATACTGCCAAAGAAAGTTAGAACGTGTGCATTGCAGGACAGGAAATGTATACGGGAACTAAGATTACACGAAGATAGGCTGTAAGCGAGTCTCAATACATATGACTGTTCGAGATTACTCTGCTTAGCTTTCGTCGGTAGGTGTTGGCGACGGAATTGCGATTTTGGAAATAAAATTGAACATGAATATTATAACACTTGTCCGCAAGTGTTTTTTTGAAATGTGTACGGAATGTCAATAAAGGAATAAAAATGTAGACATCTAGTCGCTTCGGAAAGACACCAAACGTCATACTTTCAGCGTAACCGAAAAGTACGTAAACATCATTTCGGCTTGTTATGAAAATAACGCCAATAACTATTACTAATATAGTACCGAGAATTAACGGAGGGATTATCCCCACGACAAACAACGATTCCCTTAAAGAAGTGTTACTGGTGTAAATACGAACAACCATCCAAAAGTTATTATCATCTGTTGTCCCTACAGCATTCAACTACCTGCACTGTGTTGTACATCGTACAAACCAGTATAGTGGAAACGAATTTAGGACAAAGTTATGGATATTAGCATACATGTGGAAATGTTTTCACTATGTGCACCCCATAGACACTTCTTCCTGCAAAGATAACCGAACTATTAAAATCTGCAAGGTGCACGCAGTCTTCACAACCTGGTTGAAAGGGAAATATCCTGCTGAAACTTATAAAATAACCAAATATGCTAATTACAAAGAAGTCACTTTGAGCAGTTGTCCAGTAACTTGATGCGGCTAATAGTTAGTTTATTAGACCGGAATATCCATCTTATCAACAAAGTTGTCGAGATTTAAAATGGACACAAATGAGCCACGTATTCCCTTGATTTGCCGTGAAGAAATTTTGCATGTACTTAAGATGAAGCGTCTCAACACAAATAAGGAACATGACCATTGAGAGTAATGCACGATTTAAACATAAATTCAAGTAGTGTGCTTGATTGAAATGACGCAGAGTTTAAATCAAAGATTTCCATGTGTAATACAAGTACATGGTTCGAACAATACTATTGTGAACGCAGTGAAACGGCCACAGTAAGCAAACGTTTCGACCGATGCTTCTGTAGTCAGCACGGTGACCTCATGGAACGCGGTCGAAATTCATAAGATGCAAGTGGTCAGGACACTGCTGACTTCTTTCAATCAAAAGGAACAGTCCAGTTTATTGCTTCCTTTCGTAGGTGGCTGACTGAGAACTATACGAGAATGTCAAAATTGCAATCAATTTTGTCTGATGTTTAGCCAATATCGCTTGGAATTCCTCGCTACACCGACAAAAATCGTTCTGTAAAGTTACTAGCTCACTTTCTTACGCAAATTTGTCATCTTGATACTTATGATTAGGAGCTAATGAGTGTCGGTTTGTCAGAGCGAGACGATGTTGGTTATTTAAAATATCCGCACTTTCATGCTCAATTTGATAGCTACATGAGGTCCCAAAATTCAGTATTCGTTTTTGTCGTTACCGGTAAGGTTGCGCATCTTTGGACAGGAATCCATCGTAGAAATTTGCAGAAGTCCGCGACGCCAATTGTGATAGTTCCAGGAATACCGAAATGAAGTAGTTGAATCAGCTCAACCCCAGAGCTAGCTTCGACGCAATAGTAATAACAACCGAACTAGGCAAAGCAAGTAATTAATCCGTCGAGCACAATTGTACAACTTGTGGTCAGCAATGTAATAAAACAACAGTCATGAGAAATAGGTTTAGTGACACTCACCACATCCGCCACAGTTTAAATGTGAGTCAGGATTATTATAATTTCTGCGTTGTTTATTTTTGAGACATTCAGAGAATCGCCACTGCGGCTGTTCGTTTTCAATAGCATCTTTAACCGGAGGATCTGAACCGGGAATAGACTCAGAAACATCAGCATTAATAACAGGCACTACAGAGGTAGAGATAGGTGAGTTATACACAAGTTGATCGATATCTCTACGGTGGACAGACCCATCATCTAAATTGAGTATGCGACACATTTGACTACCCAGGTTATGGAGGACAATTCCTCGAGATGATCGGAGGTCGTTGCCACGATGGTATACAACTTCAGCCGATTCCAAACTAAGCATGTTGGTTCGAAGGACACGGCTTTTAAACAACTTAGCTGGACTGCTTCCAGCTGTTGAATGGTCAGAATTTCGGTACTGCATCAAGAAGTTATCCACACCATTCTCCGGGTTCTCAAAACTTTGAGAATAAGAACAAAATTCTCAGCGGAACCGTTAGACTGAGGATATTTTGGTGCAGTAAGCAGATGTCGACATCCTACTTTCTTCGGTCAGACTTCAAACTTTTGCGCAGTGAAATGAGTGTTATTGTCAGTGACCAACGCACATGGTACTCCTTCGCGACTGAAAGTTTTCCTCAATGCAGTCTGAGTGAAGTCTGCAGTTGCTGACGACGTAAAATAAACTTCCGGCCAACGTGAATATGAATCAAGAATATTAAAGCATAGTATTCATCCAGAAATGGGCCACAATGATCCGCATGTATTTGTTGCCAGGCTTCACAATTCATTAGCCAAGGTGTCCATTTTGATGGTTGCGACTGCGCTTTGTGTATACACTGAATATAACCTTTAGAAATGTTACATAAGTCAACATTCAATTCTGGCCACCAACGAATCAGAAGAGCCAATTACTTCATTTTCTCAATTCCCAAATGACCGGAGTGTAAGTCATCTAGTATTGCGGATCGTAATGTGGGAGGAATAACAATTCTATCACCGAGACTCAATAATCCATCGGGAGTAACACAGAGCTCATATCGAGGTTTGTAGAATTCAGGAAATCTTCGTCGAACACCGCAATTCTAATGAGTGCGTAATGAAGTAAAAATTGCATGGTAGTATTATCGTGTGTCACGAATCAAATCAAAACGAGATACCGGAAGTGACTGAGTCAATAAACGATCTGAATCACCACCTTCTCCAGAGTCAGCATATCGAGATAAATAGTCAGCATGGGGAATGGATTTTGCACTACAGTGCTGGATGTTATAAGAATACGCAGCCAAAGCAACACTCCATCGCTGAACCATTGCCGCAGAAGACTTGGCAAGGGATTTGTTAGGATTATAAATGAATTTCAGAGCTTCGTGATCAGTGACCATAGTGAAATGAGCACCGAACAAGTATTTGTGAAGTCTGGTGCTCGCCCAGTAAACCGCTAATGCTTCCTTTTGTGTTCGTGCATACCCACGCTCCGTTTGACTGAGACGTCTAGAAATACAAATAACAGGATGACCCTCTTGCTCTAGCACAGCTCCAGTACCCATTGGTGACGCATCAGCAATCAATGTTGATGGTAGTTTTGGAGAAAACGTGCGTAAGATTGCATCAGAAGACAGAAACTTCAACAAAACTCGGAGAGTTCGTTCATGTAAATCAGTCCAAGCAAAATTATTTTGCGGAAGAAGATCAAACAAAGGTTTTGCCTTATCAGCGAAACCAGGAAGGAATCGAGAGTAATACTGAAGAGAACCCATCAAAGAACGAAACTCATCAAAAGATTTTGGAGTGGATGCCCTAAACAGAAGCGAAAAACGATCAGGATCAGGACGATAACCATTCTCATCAACAAGAAACCCTAAACATGAGAACTTGAATGTACCAAAAATACACTCATCAGAATTAATAGCAACGTTTAAAGAGCAAAACGCTCGAGTCTAACATACAATCGTTCATCATGTATAAGCATGGTTGGCGCATGCACGATAATATCATCCTGGTAAATGGTAACACCCTCCAAGTTGGCAGTAATGGTGTTCATAACATCTTGAAATATTGCAGAAATTTATACCGAAACGATCCGAAAGGGATATTGATGGTTGCCAGAGCACCGGAAGCTTTATCAAGTGGAATCTGTGAAAAGGCGTCCATTTAATTCTGGTTTGAAAAAATGTTTTGAGCCATGAAATTGATGCAGCGTTACCTCTGGTTCAACATTGGCACAGCTCCTCTGCAAAAGGGACCTGTTGAGCGTAAATCGGTAATCACCGCAAATTCGGGGCGTTTTACCGTCACGTTTAAGCGGAGTCACAATGGGTGTAACCCAAGTTGAAGATTTTAGGGGTGTTAATATTCTTTTCTCAGTAAGCTGGTCGAGCGCTTTCCCGACAGGTTCACTCAACCCAAAATAAATTATTTGTCGCTTCATGAAGATCTGATTGCCTTTGAATTCGAGTGAAACTGGTTTAATGCGTATACCACGAGAAGCTTTTGAACACTGAAGGAGTAAATTGCGCATCTCTGATTTACGTGCATCCGAGAACAAAGAAACAGAAATGTTCAACAGTTTCATATTTTTCAAACCAATGATCGATGGGCCACGATCAATAACCAAAAAGTGGCAACTGTTAACACTGGAATGAACATCAGAAAGTGTGATTTGACATGAACCAAGAATTGTTAAAGCATGTTCAGTAATACCTTTCACAGAAACATCGAAAGGTTTGATAACTGCCATCTTCAGGCACTTTGCGAAATGAACAGGGATAAAGGACTCAACGCTACCAGTGTCCACAATGAATGAATGTTCAATGCAAATATTAACTAGGTAGTTCTGTTTAATGTGACTGATGAAATCAACAGAATTAACAGCAAGAGCTATAGAATGAGAGTCAGAACGCGAATTATCATCGTCACAACTGGAATGTGTAAAAGAGGACTTTGAACTATGGGAAACAGATTGAATGTGCCCGATTATAACACACCTGTGGTACTTAGCGTTACGAAGTCGACAAGTCATTCGAGAGTGCTTGTTACCACATGACTTACAGTGATCCCACAGTCGGGTAGTATTTGGAGCAGATGCAGGGCGATTATCATCAATTTCCTTTCCAGTATTTACTTTTTCAGACGGCCGCCTTTGCTGACCCTCTGATCGTCTCAGGTTGTTGTTGTATAAAACCACTGGTTCAACTTTCAAAACGGCTTTGACATCCTGATTCTGTTTGCATAATATTCTGGCTGACTGGAATGTGGAATTCGAAAGCAGTAGAAGCTTCTGTTTTAGATCAAGCAAATTTATTCCAGCAATCAAACGGTCACGGAGTTGAGTATGTAATTGGTCTTCGAAATAACACCGAGCAGCTAGAGTCTGAATTTCTAGAATACATTGTTTGATACCCTGGTTTTCTTTTCTCAAGAGCGTATGAAATTTAGCTAGTTCGGCTGTTTCAAAGTTTACAGGTTGGACATGTGAAAGCAGCAGCTTCTTCAAGAATTTGTAAGGAAGGGAAATTAGAGAATCCGGAAATGATAAGTTTCCACCAAGCTGTACGCATCTTTGCCAATTACGGTGAGGAAGTGTGCGGCTTTCTTTTCCGCTTTGATCTCTTTGCATGTGAAACATCATATTTCGAAGCGTTTGAAATGGTCCTGTATCTCTCTCGACGAATTATCAATATTGAAAAAATCCAGTGGACAGGAATCCATCGTAGAAATTTGCAGAAGTCCGCGACGCCAATTGTGATAGTTCCAGGAATACCGAAATGAAGTAGTTGAATCAGCTTAACCCCAGAGCTAGCTTTGACGCAATAGTAATAACAACCGAACTAGGCAAAGCAAGTAATTAATCCGTCGAGCACAATTGTACAACTTGTGGTCAGCAATGTAATGAAACAACAGTCATGAGGTTTAGGTTTAGTGACAATCACCACAGGAAGCCGGATGTAAATCTGTTCTCAAAGCTTCGCGGTATTTTGTTTTCACAGGTGTTCTCAGGTTGCGTATTACTGAAAAACTTTACATTCACGTGTTTGGGCAAAAGCAAAGCTCATGAGCCCAGTGATTTTTCAAACACGAATTAAAAAAGATAGACTCAGCATTCCATTTCAGGAATTGTTAGGAGACGCATCTCTTAACGAGACAGCAAAGGCAAATCACGTCATACCGACTGATCGATCCGCCTTTTAGTTAATTGATATGTTTTAACCCATTCAGTTAATCAAATTGCAGCTGCGCAATCGAACGCCTTTACGATATGTGAACTGTTCTCACGCGTGCACTTTCGTGATTACGTGATCAGTTCTAATGCTCTGACAGCCATGTATGGTACTTATATTGTCGTATAAATTTAGAGCCTATGCGGCCTAATTTGAATTCGCTTCGTCCTCCCAATAAACACTGTTGCCGCACCTATTTATTTTCTCGGTTCTGGGTCAGCGACTGAGCGCGTTACATCAATGGCGACGGAGGTCAAACCGAACCCAATAATGACCATCTCCATGGAGCAGATGCAGACACTTCTTCAGCAGCAGCAGAACATTTTCGAGGAGTCACAAGCGAAGCTTATTGAAATGATGACACAGAAGTTATCAAAGCAGTCACTGGGAGTTGTAACCCAGGGCCAGGTGTCTAAACCAGATTCAACGATCTAACAAATCAGTGAGCTCCATTTTAATGCTATCGGTGGCGTCACGTTTGATTCTTGGTTCCATAAATAAGAAGATATTTTTTATGTGGAGATGGCACAGCTTCCTGAAGTCAAGAAAGTCAGACTGTTATTGTGAAGACTGGGCACAACAGAACACGAACGATATGTGAATCCTATCTTACCGAAACGTCCCAATGATTTAACCTTCGAGGAAACCATAAAGACACTGTCACAAATTCTACCTGAGCAGCCATCCCTGTTTAGTATTCGCTATCAATATCTGAAGTTAAAAAGGAATCCTAGCGATGACTGGGTACATTATGCAGCTAATGCGAATCGAGAATGCGAACGTTCAAAGCTTCGTGGTATGTCGGACGATCAATTCAAGTGTCTCATCTTTGTATGCGGTTTTCATTCACCCAAGATGCAGATATTCGGACCAGCATTTGTTTAGTTGAAGGAAAGTTTCACAAGGTACTTGCAACAATATTACTGTTTTTCTAAATAATACTGCTGTTGTTGATACTAGTACTATTCGTTAGATTCCCAATACACATTCCTGCATCATTCAGAGTTGAATGCGTTTCACTGCCAGATTGGACTTCGGTAAGGTAACTTCTGAATCACTGTTCGGTCAAACCTACGCATAGTTGCATGCAATAAGTGACCACTGAAACTTCAAACTATCTTTGATCTGTTCATATCTTACGCGCTGGCGTAAAACAAAGACTTGACATGTTGCATTGCATTCAGTGCTACCAGTAGACGATGCATAGTTTCAAAACTCTTCAACGGGTTGGTCTCAATTTCCACGGTTTTGTTCACCACAATGTCACCAGAAGGAACAATATATATACATATATATACAATACAACAATATATATACACCTGCATCACACCGTCAAATAATTTGTTTTCGGCGTTACACTTGATTGGTTACATTCCCAGCAAAAGAAGATAATATATTCAGCTTTGATTGACCAATACCTAACCATTTACATACCCATCAACGCAAATTCTGTCCTATTTCCCAACATTAGCCAGTCGCATGTTTTTATTTTGCATGCAGCCATGAAAAGAAGATGGGTTGAAGGCAGTTCACCTCCACACAGCCGCAATACTTTTCATACTAAATGTTCGACCCATCTTCCATACAATGTTTTACACATACTGTTTGTGCTTTCATCTAAATACTTTCTTATAATAGAAAGTCCTACAAGTCTAAATAACAAACGTACGGCGCTATTGATGTTTTCACCGTTACGTCCCATGTTATTGAATACGTTGAAAATAAAAATACACATAGAATAGCCATACTTGGGTGCATTAGATAAGGTAAGATATAGACTAAAAGCAATCACTCATGGAAACTAAAAGGCAATTTTGGTTGGGGACGTACAGGGAAATATACAAGGCTAAACTTTTATGGCACAGTCACTCTGCAGATGCTTCACAATGCGAGATTATAAGCATGATAGTCTTGAGGTCTACTTTCGCGAAGTTTACTTCTTTCACGGATGTCAGATAGCATTGCTCACACAAATTTGAGGTAAACATTTCTTGATCGATTTTGTGATAGCTACTTTCCATGCAACCTGCAAACAAGCGTTTTGGGTACAGTTCACATGAAGGTCGCTTTGACTAGTCAATGTTTCACAAAATGCGACGGGTATTAGAAGTTAACTACTAGGCTGCAGAGATCCACCTTCATTCAGTGTAGACTCCAGAATCGTTCCTCATATTCGAAATGTTTCATGCCTTAATGTTTTCATAACACAATAATAACCTAAGAGGAAAACGTGATAAACAGTCTACTCACCCAAAATCTACCGTACATCTACGTTTACACGTCATCGCTCATATACCTATGAAAATAAATACATTTCATGTTTGCTCTCAAATCGAGAAGGAACAACCGGTTTTACTACATTTGTTAATGGTTTACAGTGCGTCCAGTCGTTGAACGTTGGGACAAGGCCAGTAGTGAATTGTTTTACGGCAGTAACTCGTGACCAAATATTACAGAATATCTCCTAGCTCAAATTAGCACATTTTGATGTGCGAGGGAACTGATAACCGGAGAAGTTGATGTGATGAAACTACTGACGTCTACGTGTGAACTCTTGAAGTGACAGCAACATTTCTGCAGCTAACAAACCCAGGCTATTCCGCGTTTTCTGGACAGAAATATAACTGCAGCACATTATGACTCAGACTACGACAGGTATTTCACAGTGATAAACGGAAGATCGCAAGCAGCTAACCTCATCTTATTCTCACGGTGTATGACCAGAAGACTTTCTATTATTCACCAGACTTTGAGACAACTCCTCCGGGGATATTACGTTGTTCACGAGCAATCCTATGATTTATTTATATCTAACCATTTCACACTGTAACGAAACATTCAAGCGAAAATTCAGTCCGACAGCTGGCCAGCTAAAATTACGCTCCACTAAATGTTATTCTAAAGGTTCAACTAAATCACGTTGAAAGGAATTATTTGCACAAATTTGTTATTCCTCCGTTATTTTATATTTGGCCTGATGTCCACGCAAATTCAACCTCCATATGCTGAAACTAATATGAGCGCTGAATTTTGTCATGGTTCTCATCACATTTCTTCTAGTTTTATTTTTATACTCTACTTTATAAACTGGTACAACTCCATCTGCTGAAGGTGTGTGCATGTGAACAAAGCCAAACATCTACCTTCGTGGGTTTGTACATCATGAAGTTGTCATTACTCGAATTAAGCGGCTCACAGGACTTCATTCATGGTTTGTCTTAGAATGATCCGGAGAAGTGCCCTGAATATCCATGATATCAATCAACCAATTTCACATTTCATGACCCGCCACATAATGGACTTTTGACGGCGGTAATACACGGTAAAACGATTAAGCTCTCTTCCACATCTCGTGGTCACGTGTTAATGAAAGTATTCGGCAGTCAGCTCTCAGCGGGTAACCTATGTATATGCATATTTCAGCAACATCTTTGCAAATAATCCGTCGTATGTTTTTGAAACCTCTAATCTACGATTGAGGGAATTTGTTTGATTGTGCGATAATCCAGCAGATACCTTACCATTCGAAATGAGAAACACACGGTGCGGAGTATCTACGACAAACGTTGAGTTCATGTTTCGGCACAATCGGGTCCACTAAACCTATGGAAGATGCACGTCGAAATATGATTGAATATTTCAGGCAGCTATGATTTGCCGACCTGTAAGTTAATGTTACTTTGTTTCAGTGAAATGGAAAGATGTTGGATAACTGGAAGAAAAATATGTTTGCATATTAATGTGCTGAAAATTTGGATCAGTCTACCTACAGTTAACACAGTCCATGGGCACCAGTAAAACTGGGTGTGCTGCTGATTTGAATTAGAAAGAAGCACCAATCGCCAGTATGAATGAATGAAATGTGATATAATTAAAGCGCTTACATATTTAACTGAGACGGTGGACCAGTATGACGTGAATTACTCATTTCCACGTGAAGATTGTACGTGACGTTTCAAACCATCATGTTATTAAAGGGGGGAGAATCTGGGAACAGGGATGTGGGTTGTTTGACGGACCGTGAACACGATCTGCGGAGAGCAGGTATCTTAAGAAGATACCAATATTGCTTGAAGTAGGAAAAATGTTTATTTGTTGCTCAATTGTTTCGCTGGTGTCTAATTGCAGTTTTGATTTGGAAGATGGTTGAGTAATTCAGTATACTTCAACTGGTCGAACTTCACAAATTTGGTTAACTTGAAAACGCAACTATCAGACGAGGGACACTGTGCAGATGTTAATCAATAAAACTGCAAAAATCACTGCCCCCAAGCTTGGGAATGCAGTGCTAACACGGTTTGAACGGACCGATCTATACTGTTTCAGTGTAAATTACATCAAGGATTTCAAGGTGAGCTGAAAGCTCGATAACAGCTTTGTGCGTTTCACGCTATTCGTTGGTCACTACGAGGGAGCGCGTAATTGAACTTCAGTGCATGAATAGACAAGTAAGCACATCAACCACGCCAGCGGCGTAAAGTGGGGTTTATGATAAACAGCTTTCAGCCATGACGAGTTTCCCAACAGTCGACCCAGAAAGGTAGTTCGGAAACACAGAATATATCTTCCACCGCCTGTAGGGCTAGTGCTTCATAACGGCCAACTGTGTTGGTTTTTGATGAGAAGCAAATTATCTCATGCACCTACAAAGAGAAAACCTCTGTTTGATAATGCCATTTGCGAAGCGGCTAAATTCGGGGAATACTATGAATTACTTTGTGTTTCGAACTTGCACATTCCATTGAAAAAATTTTCTTCAACGGTATTGAGGCCTTGCTTTTTTGATTGATTGCTTTACATATACTTTACCCTTACATCTTAAAATTAGCTTCACATATCCACTTACAAATCTTACTTTACCGGCCCGGGGGACTATTTTACGATCTACTTTAGGTTATTTAGCGAGCGTGACGACAGTCGAACACATGATACGTTTCTTGACCTCTTCGAAGCACTTGTGAGATAATTTTGCTCATACCGTTCGTGTTACTTGTCCATTTACTGGTAGTCAGCTCTCTAATCAAAGTCGTAAATTCACTGTTGATGTTGACTAACATACTTGAGTTCTGCACATGAGAGATCCGAAAATTTCACTGTCCACCTAGTAAAACCGTAGGACCTACGATCAAACCTTGCGTCAAATTTAGTGACGGTCAGTTGTTTATGCATCACTCGAAGACAGTTTGGCCGCAACAACCGGTTTATTTGCAGTTGGGGCGATGTTTCCAATGACGGGCCAAGTTAATGTCTGCAAAAACTTATGATGAAGTGTATTTCTGAAAACTCATTAAATGCAACTTCAAAAACGACATGTTGACCGTGGCACACTCGAACAATTAGCTACAGTAGCCCACAAACACAAGTTGGCAGTTGGTGGCCAAACCTATTCGGTTGGCATATGCAAAACTTTGTTACATAATCGCAACCTGAGATGCTAAACATCAGTAAGGCAATGCCGACCAAACGAATCCAGCCTGCTTTGTGTCCACAGAAGTCGCTATCTTATTCAGTCCTCACCTTTTTGGAAACTGATCGCATGATCGTGTGCGAAAGATTGAACCTAATGGTTTTGTCTATATTCTACTCTTGCTTATAGTAGTTTGCATAATATCTGCTAATTCTACGCTAATGAATGCTCAGACTGAATAGCAATGTTAATGTTAACTGGCTAACGTTAGTTTTCAGGATTGTTACCTCTTTTTTCCGTTCAGATATGAACGTGATCCCTTGTGCACAGCCATAGGTGTAAATCGGATAACAAATGTTTGGTCAAAAACTGTAATCACTCAGACCAGCGTTAGCCGAGAATAAAGTTGTCTCGGATGTACTTAACGAGAACCGTATGACGCAGTCAGAAGAGGTTGATACACGCGATCATAATCTGAGGATATATTTTCTGGAGAACAAGAGACTGCAAAGTTGTGGCTTCCTACTCCAGTCCACCATCTAATGTACCGATTGTATTACTCCTTTGAGGTTTCCTCGTGTTGTGTACTGAAATAAAACGAATCCAATTCACGGACCACGGGTGTTGGATATACACCTACAATCGTAAAATCCATCGTATTCGTGGGCATTGTTTTGAACAGTTACAAATAAAACCGGCTGTATTAACCAAGCTAACAACACATATATTAGTCTCAGCCTTCGAATCAAGTGAAAAATAGCAACCATGCATATAGTTTTAAGTTCAGCACAATTTGAGGATGCCTCTAGGTGGATAGGTTAGGTAACGAAATCATCGGTATTTGATGCATTCATTAAACACAGTCTATTTGTGAAATTGAATCTATTCATTGTAAAACTTCTTTTTGGAAAGATTGAAGTATCGCCAGCCAAGAACATTTTGCTCAATTAAGATGGCGCTTTAAAGATTCCCTTTCTTTTTCTAGCGCTTCATGCGACACAGGTATCACGACTGACCCTTCGTGTTGTCCTCTGCGTCTGTATCACTTTCGCACCGTAAAATCGTAGCCGTTAGTTCAGGCAATCAATGAACTTATGATCTAGTCAACATGCTCCAGGTCCATTTGTGATTTTCCTTCTGTGTTATGCGATGTTCGACCCCGTGTTGCAAATGCCGTAGCCAGCGATAATTGTTGTTTTAAAAATGGAACTGTCCAGTAGATCCAACAACCCAAGATGTCATCAGCAGCTTTCAACGAAGCTACACCTGAGTAAACTCTCTTTAGTGATTTCACCGAGAGTTTAGTCGAACACCTAATTGTAATACAAATTTTCAACTGATAATTCGTCCACTTCATCGAAGTGAATGCGAAGGGATTGATTTAATGAGGAGCTCACAAAAGCAAGACGGTAAATGTTGAAAATGTTGGTTTATTTGCAGCGACTCGAAGAAACTGCCATGAGACAGGTTGGTAGGACACCATACTACAGATTAATGCATGATCCACAGGGTCTTTCCGGAGAAAATCCACGTAAGCTTAACGATAAACCGATGACCTACAAAAATGGCTTTCGACTGAAACAATATAAAACAATCTATCGAAAGCATACAGCAAACATATTGTCACACGCAGCCATCATATTATTCTTCACCGTGGTGGTGATCGCGGTCGTGATAAAGTTGACCAAATACCTGGCGACCATTTGAAATTAATAAATGTATGGTTAACACTTTCCCCATATTAGTTTCGCATGTTACCTAAAATCTTCCATTTACAAAGTGTGTCTTAGTTTCTTTCATACTATTCCATTAAGTAGGCGTTAAATAATGTTCAATCTATGTCCCCAGTGTTACCGGCATACATTTCCCACGATGTAAAAGGGTACGATCCATGCACTGAGGATAAACAATTAAGTTTTGTGTTCGTCAATCCTATATAAAAATCTACTCAAGTTAACTGTGTCATAACCGAAGCGGTGGAAAAAAGTATTAAGTATTGACCATCGTTGTTTTAATGACCCTTTGATTCATCTGAATATCATTACAGTACGTACAGTTTACTCAATTTCGACAGAATCCACCTTAATTCAGGTCATTCAAACATCCAAGAATTTTGGCGCCTAATTTTTTCGGCGTGGTTTTTTCCTTGTCAGTTGAAAATATCCGTTATACTGTTACTCATGACTACCGGTGTTGAGTTTTGAGTTTTGGATGACGTGAACGTGTTTTGTCAATATAGATGTGTGCGGTATGGTTTATGATCGTGTTCACGATCATAATGGTTACCCTGGTGTTGATGCCCTAACTGTCGGCATTGAAGATCACGATGTATTTCACAACGATTATGACCATGATGATACTAACTGTGGTGCGGACGTAGGTTATGGTGAGAGTTACCATACTATAACTGTTGTTGATTATGTTGATGATGACTTCAGTGAAGCTATCCTGTCAATATTAATGTTAACATTAGTGCAGTCAATGTCACTGTGGTTTTCGCTGTTTACAACGGTTAACAATGACAACTATGAAGACGTTGACTAGTTTTCACAGGAAGACGAATATGTTAAGCACAAACAAGGTGTTGATGACGTTGATAAGGTGCTGTCATTTCCGGTTTTTAGGAACCGTGGGGCGCGTCTCCACCGTTTACAAAGTTTCTATGAAAACGATAATCAGGTATTTCTCATGGAAGATCCCTGCTACATGTGATGCAACTTCAAGTATAGTATTGCTGTTTACTGAATCCGTCAAGCTGCTTCAAACAAGTCACTAACGTGCACCAAGACGGAAGCTTAGGTTGTCCAAATACGACCGTAACAGACCGTCTGCTATTTCATACCAGTCTTATTTTTCATTTCAAATAGAAAAGTTACGTGGATTTTGAGAGGTTGCTTTTTAGGTTTTGCTGCCATATGTTGGCCAGTAATTTGGGATACGCGATTGCTACTCGGTGAGGTTTTATGCATCATAACTTCTAGACAAACTTCTGGAATGTCCTAATTCTTTCGTCTATTCAGTTGCTTGTCGGTAATATGTTGCGGTTATCGTTCAATATATGCATGGTTTTGCGAGGTCCACAGTTCTGGAAAACAATACTATTCATCAAAGTAGATCCAATTGAGAACTGTGCTAAAGCGAATCAAATAGCCCACACTAATTGGTGCTGTTATTGTAATAATAATCACCCTTACAGGCGGAAGTGTTCCATACTACTAAGTTATTGAGACCACTGCCTAATAAAGGTCCCAAGCAACGTTTTTATGAGAGTAGCATCACCAAGTTAACTTTTAGTATCTAGTAGTCAAAGCCGATAACGAAGCCCTATTCCCACGTCTGCATGGAAAGTGCACCGAATCGCTCGTTTGTTCTACAAAAGAGCATAACACTCCTGCTACAAAATCATTGTAGTGCAGCCACCTTGAGATGAATCATTCCGGCATAAATAACAATGCAGTGTAAATTTGACTAAGGTCCGGATTCCAAAATTTAGGGAACGGAGCCTGTTTCCTGATAGCTGACCCATATCAGCTAAACTATCTCTCCAACACCCTCGGCTTTTCCCGCCGCGAGAAGTATTATACGATTCATAGCTTCTGATGTTGGTTTATTCCTTTCTTGTCTGGATCCGATGTAAACAAGTCTCTTATACAGCATTACAATTTCGTGATTCAGTGTTTGAACAGGTTGTCACCTACTACGGTATTCTCTTCGTAGGGTGATCTGTACCACGTGATCTGTGCCGCGTGGGGGAAGAATGAAGAATAGTTGCAATCCCAATTGAAACTTGTCGACAGTACGTCACCGGTGAAATGCTGTTTTGCTTGGTCATTTTTATATTCCGAAAATTTACCTACATTTTATCCGCGGTCATTAACATATGCGATGATTTTAGCCAGCCATTCGACCGATGGCTCTTTTGACCTTTTAGATTGGAGATAAGACCAAAATTATTCTTCAAATAACAACGGTCATGGCAGTTACCTTCCCACTGTGCAATAGTCTCCGCACATTTACTTAAACACCGACATCTGTGAGTCTCAACTCGTTTGTTCGCCATCTCATTTTCGTTGGGGAGAATTGTTCTGATTGCATTGCCATTTACACCAACGTCCAATTAACTTTACTGGCATTTGCCGACGTGCCCGAAAGATTTGGCATTGCTCTGTTACAATGAGATGCTTACATGGCTCATTAGGCTGGTGACACCCTTTTGTCCGTATGAGCTCCCGACTGTTTCGTGACTGTTTAGCTAGCTGGGTAAAAATGATGGATAAATTTGCAATGTGGCGGTTGTAACGGAAACCAGGTCTGAACAAACAAACCTGAATTATTTACAGTCTTGTAGCATGCAATGAGCAATGTTACTTTTCCCCTTGAAAGTCAAGTGAATGCCTGACTAAGAGAGATTGTATCTCGCTGAGAGTAACCTACTTTGAAGCTGTAAGACCGCCTGCAAAGTTTTCTCCCAAGTTCACAGACAGTCGGTAAAGCAGCCGCTCAACTTTTCAAGTTCTACCACATTTGAACCTTCCTAAAAGTCTGCAGCCATCTAGCGGTCATAAATACATTTAAGTAATCAAATAACACGACGTCTTTTGAATCAGTCACTTAGATAACGTCAGAGCATTCAAAATCGGTTGCACTTGTATTGTAACCAGCGTATCCATTCAACTTCAGAGCTTCAAGTAATTACCGTTGGTTGTGAAACTCTTGGTCGCGAGCATTAACACTCTGCGTGTGCTAAATACGTCAAACGATTCTGCCATGTTTACGGAGTCAATAGATTATTGCCAACCTATTTAGTACAGTCGATAACTAAGGACAAACAAGCGGACTGTAAGTACGCCTGATCCTGTTTAACTACTAGCGGTGCAGTCATCGATGTTGTGGTTCTCACGGTTTTTCATAAGTAAGTTGCCTCTGTGTTCCCCCAATATTCCAAACCCCAAACAACAGTAGAGACCATCCTGCTGCAAAGCAATCAATCATAAAATTCCGATAAATCGCTTAGGGTTACCTCAGTGAAAATGTTACAGTTTTCCACGTTTGGTAGTATCTTTCGCCTTTCCGCTAAAGTTAACCAAATGTAACCGGGCGTTGTTGTCACCTGAAGAGTGCCGTCGGATCGCAGGTATCCTTCTGCCCATCGATGTTCGTTTAATTTACTGCAAAATCTACTGGTAAGTCGGACCCTGATTAATTTAGTTTGCAATTCACCGGGTGTCTACTGAATGTTCAAACAGCTGCGCTGCTAAAATGGTTTCCGGGAACAAAACGTTAATAAATATTGCCACACCGACCAAAATTTAGTCTTCTCAAGGACGACTGAAGGGATGATAGAGGTATGGGTGTAACAATTAAAAGTATGGTCGTCGTGGAACTCATGCTGATTGAAAGTTCTAAATCACGTATCCTCTGTTGTCGACGCAAAAGGCGTGATTATTTTTTATATCTATAAACAAATAAAGATTTCAGTCGTGTAACCATTGGGCACTTCTCCAAAAAATCAAAATCGCCATGCTACCCGTGACTTTCTGTATTGCCGGCTTTCTTTAAAACGTGAGAGCCGCAACTATACATCCGGAGCAGGTTAACACCATCCAACATCAAAACTAGTTGCTAATGCGGTAGTCTATGAAGGCACTCATAAACCGTAAATTTTCTTATGTGTATAAATAACGTATGTGGTGTTTTCAAACGTGTCAAGGTTTTTCGACGTTCACAAAATATCAAAATCGTTCACTTCTTCCCCATCCGAGCAATTTTGCGTTCGATCTTCAAAATATATGAGAACAAGTGCTACTGATGTTGTAGTACACAAAGGACTAGTAACATTCTCAGCAAACATTTCCAACACAACCGCATAAGTTTGCCCAATAGCCGATGGTTATTTCGCACTAGATGGCCATAATATGAACTTGCCAGTTTCAGTGCGGGATCTAGGAATAGGATGGCAACCTCTTTCACTTTCTCTGGCCAAGTTTGTTTGCAGGTAACCAGAACCAAATAACATTAAGTTACATTGTAGAAAAAATCGATCTGCCGTCTGCGCGGCTTTCTACAAAATGCGTATTTAATGGAAATTTCAGTGCCCATGTTGCTCCAGAGTCACTCACACAGGACTATTAAGTATCATGTTTGCATGTGATAATATGATACACAAACACATCATCTGCTAATCGATCACGCGCAACCAGTCACAATATCTGCTTCGTTGAAAGTATCAAAATTCACATGAGCCAGCAAGATGGCTAACAGGGTTGACTTGGTATCAAATCAGAGATATCTTTGAGGTTCCAACACATAATTCCATGGTTACACGAAATAAAATTATTTTTCAGCTAGAGCGCGATGCTACAATCACACTTCCATCAAGTGAATTGTAGAAAAATAACAACCACTGTATTCAAAGCAGGACTTGATCGAGAATTCTGCAGTTCAACTTAGTAAAAAATGGGATACACAGAACACAAAGCTACATAACACAAATGTGGCAGTCAATATCAACAGTGGCATTATGTCGTTAGTGCATAAATGAACCGCCTAAAGATGAACGAATACCATAAAATAAGTGCACAAATTTTCCTCACAAATCCCGTTGACATGTCAGACACAACAGAAGTGGTTCGCTACCTGGAAGCACGCAAAAAAATATTTACATAGTGATTTTCAAAGCAGTGAATAAATATGTACGAATGAATAAGTTACGTCAAGTTGCAACCTTGTGTATGCGAAAGCCAGCTGCCAAATCTAAGCATCTGAAATACATTGGAAGAATTTTCGGACTAATCTTATAATTGCGCAGAGTATAGCTCTTCGTTGTTTTTCCCAAATATTTGCAGTTTGGGTGACGTTGATTTTATTGGGCCCTCCTAGTGTTCTGTTAGTTGCAATTGCTTACAACACATTGCTGCTTGCGCAAATTCACCACAGGTCGCTGTCAGGAACCGTGGACTCTTTTGGAACTCATTGACGGTTAACTTTCCCTTTCTCTTTGTCTTCTAGCGTTCAGTGGCATCAGCTGATGCGATCACGATATGACTGTTATTTCCTCAGTTGACCAGTTTATTGAGTTCGAAAGGTCGGAAGGTACTAATTTATTCAACTTTTTTGTAATAATGATGCCTTGAAGTTGGCCTATTTTCATGGCATAGTAATATTTCTCGCAAGGGTTCCTTTGAGTGTGATTCTGACAGTCTCGAATATATAACTAGGTATTCGGAGTAGAAGGCACTGGAGCAAAGTCGGCGGACAAAAGCGGCATGACGGAACCTTCGTCGAGTGCTCGTTCTGTTCCAGTGAATAATATCAAAGCAGGCTCTTCGTCAAGCTTACACCCTATGTCTGCTCCGTTCAGATGTCGCCGAATGAGTCTTAGCTGCTCCCAGAAATTGCCTCTGGGAAACAGCTGAGAGTAGACTGGAACATTGTCCGTCGAACCAACAAAAGGTGCGCCAGTGTTTTGGACCAATCCATACCGCATTTATTAACAGTAATATTGGTCTTTAGAAGTCTGTGAAATCGTTGAAGATAACCGTTCGTCGTTGGATGTTACGCAGTTGGACGAACATGTTGACAACCCAGGGGATATGAAAGATGTCGAAACAACTTAGAGGCGAAGTGTTAGCCTTGATCAGTAGTCAGTGTACATAGCACTCCAGATGAACGTGCATTGTAAAGGGAATTGCTCCAAGACAACGGATGAAACGATTCACATAAGTGAGAATGCAAGAAGTGTCACTGGATGCAAGCAACAGAACAACGATATCGACAAACATATGGTCAGAACGTGATGCAGGTGCAGCGAGGGCTCAGAACGTAGAGTGTGTATATCGATTTACTTTAGAACGCTGACAGTCGATGCAACTTCTGCTGAACCTCCAAACGCTTTGTTCTAATTCGGCCACACAAAGCGCCGAAAAATGGGTCATATTTTGCCACAAATTCCAGGACGTGACAGGCACTAATAATAATGATAGTAACAGTGGGATATTTCTCAACGTATCTGTGGGAAATACGTTTAAATAAGCGTGATCAGTGTACACATGATAACGCGATACGCATAAATGCATACCGTACATATAATTGTTAATTATACAAGACTTGAATAAGGCAATGAGAAGACGTAAATCATGTGATGTTCTCCGGAATAACATTTCGTACATTCTGATCACACATGGAAATGTAACTGATTTTAAACACTAAGATTAGGTTCCACAGGGCGGAAATGGCTTAAGGAATTAGAAAGACAGACACGGAAATGAAGATTGAACAAATTGGAATGCTGACTACCAGGGCAGCTGCAACGTCAACGCAAATTGTTTCTGAACACACAGGGTGGATTATAACGTCTGATAGCCAAAGTCTCAGAAACTGGAGGATACGTTTCCAGTGACTTCGAAAAATTACAGAGAATGCGTCATAAACCTTGACTCTGCGTCCTGTTTGGATTAGATGTTTCGCTACTGATGATGCCGGATGCCGTCCGTCGGCCTCTATGCACGCACCTGGCGCTTCCAGTTGTGTTTCCAGCTACTTGGAAACATGCTTCTTGATACGAGAAGCCAGCTGACGGTTTGTCCTCCCTATGTAGCTCATACTGCAACTACATGAATATTTGTATACACAATGAGATGTGACAGATGGAGGCTGTTTGTTCGTAGCCGAGGAGATTGGTAAGGTCTTGGTTCGTCGTATTATACATGATTTTATTGCGTTATAAGATCTGGATACAGCAGCTGTTAAACGTCTTTTTCCATTGCTGACCAGCCGTCCCTTAGAAATGGGAGTTCCAAGTATACCGTTTTCATTGGTACTGTTGTTTCTTTTATCCTTGTGTTAATGACACTGATATATTTCTTGATAAATTGCAAGGGGTACCTGTTGACCAACAACGTATCTCTGAGTGTGCTTAATTCTTGTGGTAGATTACCATCTGTGCATAGCCTCCGTGCTCTGTGAAAAAGCGTTCGAACAAGGCTTCTCTTATATTGCACTGGACGGAAGCTTTCAAAATATATATGCTCTCCTGTCCAAGTAGGCTTTCTGTAAATAGATCTTCATATCGTACCATCTGATCTTCGGATAACTAGAATATCCATAAATGGGAGGCAGTTGTTTACTTCGTTCTCTCTAGTTAGCTTGAGATTAGGGTGTGCTTGATTCAACTCCGAGAATAATGCGTACAAATCACTTGAATTATCAAAAATAGCCAGGATGTCGTCTACGTAGCGCTTGTACAGTATCGGCTTTGACAAATTTCACCTAATGCAGGTTCAACTTTAATCATGAAGAAATCAGCTAGGAGTGGACCAAGTGGACTGCCCACTGCAGCACCATCCACTTGCCGGACAGTAAACGTCTGGAAGTTTACGTGTGATCAGAATGTACGAAATGTTACTCCGGAGAACATCACATGTTTTACGTCTTCTCATTGACTTAGTCAAGTTCACAAAGGTAATAAATTGCTTTAAATTATAGAATACACCAATTATTAAAACAAAATAACAAAACAGACATAATATGATAAACAGATTACAGTTTATGAAACTCAATAAACTCGTCAGCTGAGGAAATAACAGTCATATCGTGATCGCATCTGCTGATGCCACTGAACGCTAGAAGTCAAAGAGAAAGGGAAAGTTAACCGTCATTGAGTTCCAAAAGTGTCCTCGGTTCCTGACAGCGACCTGTAGTGAATTTGAGCAAGCAGCAATGTGTTGTAAGCAATGGCAACTAACAGAACACTAGGAGAGCCCACTAAATTCAACGTCACCCCTACTACAAATAGTTGGGAAAAACAACGGAGAGCTGAAACGACAGTTCTCAAAATTTTCGATGTTCGAAAAAATGCTGAGTATTTACATCGATTCTCCCTTCGCGCGACGTTTGATTGTTGTGAGTTTGAATTTCTCTCCGCGTTGTTTTAGTGATATTTGACTTTGTCCTCACCCTAAAGACTTCGAGATTTGCGAATTAACCTATTCTTATTCGCTTAGTCGCCCCAGTGATGGTGAAAAGGTCCAACTGTGGATCTTGTGTAAAGATTGTACGCATGGGTTCCACGCCATGCAGTGCTTACTCTGCGGTACATGGTTTCACACTTCGTGTCTAGGCATGTCCAACGAGGTTCACAAGATGTTGACAACAACACAACTGGACTGTATCCATCTGGTTTGTCTCTGCTGTTGTACCGCTAGGCAAGCACCTAGTTCTGAAACGAGCACCTCATCAGTGCATGCGACATTCCCTGAGTCACGGACTGTAGCCAATAAGTTGTGGTGCGAGTGTCACAGGCAAAGCATCCTATGCGTCAGTTGCTTCAGGAGCAAAGTAAAGAAAGATTACCTCAGTTGCTCTGAAAAAGCTCATGTCCAATACAGCGGACAACCCGTCAACGGCGTGCAAGCAAAAGCGTCCGAGTTCCGAGGTTCTGTCGGTACTACTTAAAAAGCCCGATGTTGCTGCTCGGGAGAGCTACGTTAATAACGGCGGAATTTCGGCGAAGTTCTCCAGGAGCACCAACACCGTCGTTCCCAAATGGCTGAGCTCATCTGCTAAGAAGGATTCTGTAATTGTTCATAATCTTCTGGAATGTGCGACCAGCTGCTTAAAGCTCCCAGACGAGCATGATCATGAGATCTGGGCCATTCTTTCCACTAAGATGGACATAAATCAGAGTGTAGCAAATTCTATCACGAGGTTGACGAGGAAATTAGATTCGCCACTTGCTGACGAACCACAATTAGCAAGGGTCGTGCTTTCGTCATCTATTTTGACTAAAGACGTTCTCCTAGGGGCACGTAAGCTGCTCGATGACCACAGGGCCCGGGTATACCCTGATGTACCATGGGCTGAACGCCAAGGGCGAAAACTCGCTTAGAAGGGACCTAGACCCACTGACCGACTTCGCAGTGTCATTATCAGGCTGTCTCCGATTACACCAACAACGAATTGGAACATGACAAGAGTCAGTGGCGATTTCTGTCAACTATCCTTGAACTCACCAACGCCCAGGTTCAACGTATTCATCGCATCCTGCGGTCCAAGCCAGAGTCAGGTGAATCTCGACCACGACTACTCAAAATAACTGTCACCTCGTATGAGATGGTATCACATATGCTGGAGCGGTTCCGCCACCGACGTTTTTTTATCCCCGGAGGGATTTCCTTTCACCCCGATCGTTCTAAACAGAAACGAGATTTAATAAAAGTTAATCGCCGCACGCGTGCTAGTCGCCTGGTGGTTCCCATTGTGAATTTGATGACTTCGAAAACTTACTACAGCCGGCTTTTGTGGAGTCGGTATCCTCCGTCAGCGCTGCGTTTTGAATGAACCCCCCATTCACAGTCGCTGGAGAACGTTCACTTGTTTACTATCAACTCTGTAAAGTGCTTGTACACAAATGCGCTTAGCTTAGTAAATAAATTATCAGAGCTTCACGAACTTTGTTCTACCAAAATGCTCCGGACTTTCGTCATTACGTAGTCGTGGCTGAGCACTTACAACCCAGGTCTTGAGAACGCCTTAGAGGATATGGTTATCTACCGTGCGGATGAACATGAAGGTAGATGACGTAGATTGGCCTTCTATATCCACATTTCTCTTTGAGCCTTCCTTTTTAAAAATCCAGTACTTGCTACGATTCAAGGTCAGGTACTCGATTCGCCTAAGTGGCTCGGAAAGCTGGCAAGTAGGGGTCCTCTATCGTCTTCCATTTTCGGATAATTCTAAATACAAACTCTTATCACCTGGATCGGAAGTTCTTCTCACTCTAGGATTTTCCCACATTCTCTTAATGGGCGATGTCTACTCATCTGAACTCAACGTTCCGGCGTTCTCCTACGCAGGCACTGAAAATTCTGTCTGTACGATTTTTTCACACAATCGGGACATTGGGTTTTACGGAACACATATCTGGTTCCACTCGATGGCAAACTGGCCGCAATCCGTCGCAACTGGACTACTCTTTCACTAACGAAGAGTTGATGATTGACAGCCTTGCAGTCACCGCACCATTCAAACTAAGTTATCACGCGGTCGTCTTATTCGACTTCATTTGTAGTACGAATCTAGTCAGTTCAACGAGGAGCAATCACACAAACCCCCGGAAAATGGATGTGGGGAAACTATTTGGCTACTTGGAAATGCAGTACTGAAGGAACCATACTCCACTCCACTCTGTAGAGGATCTCTTTGGGAAGTTTACTATCATCGTTTCTGCAGCCGTAGGTGAATCTACGCCACTATCGCGCTTCAAACGGAATAAGCCTCCAAGTCAACTACGCTCTGGTACACCTAAACTCATTCTGAAGAAGTAGTATGTTTGGACGTGATATCGATTGTTAGGATCTAAAGCTGACCAAAAATTATGCGCTGCCCTAAACATTTTGACGTGACCGTCTTCATTGCCAACAACGTTCTACAGAACGCTTTATCGCTGATCCAAATAACCTCTTCTGACTTGCAGCATCAACGCGCAAGATAAAGGTTGGAGTTCCACAACTCTTGGGCTCATCAGGCCTTACTAGCTTTAATATGGAGACCGCTGATGTCCTTGGTGGGTATTACAGCAAAGTTTGTGCGCAGTCACCCTCAATTCCTTGGGTTCATCCTGACACTGAAATCGATGGCACTTACACTGTGGATACATTCACCACGGCGGTGTTGGCTAAACTCAGGTGCCTTAGAGACAGCTCTCCTGGCCTCGACGGTATACCCCCCAAGGCATTGAGGGAAGCGGCGCATCAGCTTGTTGACCCACTCAGCTTGCTGGTTGTGCAACCTTTCTCCCAGGTAACTGTACCCAGCAGTTGGAAACTCGCAATCATTACACCCATTTCTAGGGGTTGCAGGCGAAATTACCTCAGTGACTACGGACCAACTGTGTTGCTGTCAAGCGTCTCAAAAGTTTTAAAGGCGCTTGCATACGACTCGCTTCATAAGTATCTCACCCCTCATGAGTTCTTCTCCAACGCGCAACACGGATTTTGCAAGGGCCGTTCGTTTACCACTAATCTGCTGACAGCCACTGACCAGTAAACGAAAGCAGTTGATGGGGGTAGTGGAACAGACGTTGTATATCTCGACTTCACTAAGGCATTCGACCGCGTGCATCATTCTGTTTCGATCGACAAGCTTTCTCATTATGGGGTGCGAGGCAATCTTCTCCAGAAACTTGTGTCTTATCTTGCTAACCGTCTGTACAGGGTGCGCGTTAATGGTGTTCTCTTTACCTGCAGGCCTAGCCTCAGTGGAGTACCCCAAGGTTCAATTCTTGGCCCGCTGCTATTTTTTGAATTCATCAACGATCTTCCACTCTCTATCACTTCTCCGTTACTATTGTTTGCGGACGACGTCGAAATTTAGCAGGCCGTCGACACAACCGATGATTCTATCATCCTACAGAATGACCTCAACATTCTATTCAAGTGGTCTCGAGTGAACCGATTCGAATTCAACGCTGGTAAGTGCAAGGTTATGCACATTCACGGCTTTATGAAAACCACTTATTACCTCGAAGGGTGTCCGCTTTATACGGTTCTTATTGAGAAGGACCTTAGATGCACTGTTTCGCACACTCTCTAGAGCTCAGAGAACGCTGAATCAAATGCAAAAAATGCTAGCAGCATCCTGGCGTTATTGAAACGCTTCGTCGGCCAGTTCAACCCTAACTGTTTTCAGCTTCTTTATAACAGTCTCGTTCGACCGCACCTAGAGAATGGGACTGTAATCTGGCCACCGCATCTCCAAATGAGCAAGTTACTCCTAAAGACGGTACAATGACGAGCTACTAAGTCAGTCCGGGGCCTGAAAACTAGACCATATGAGGAAAGGCTTGATTCTTTGAACATGTACTCCTTAGAGTACCGTCGGCTTAGAGATGACTTGGTGTTAACTTCTATAATTATGCAGTACCCGGAACATCCTTGCCACCTGATGCTCAGCGAGGGGAGTAACATGACACTGAGGGGCCACCCTGTAGAACTAGAGGTCCAACATAGCAGACTAGAATGCAGAAATAGCTTTTTCTCATTGCTTGGAATGCTCTTCCAGACCATGTTGCTTCTGCTAGCTCTGTAGTAATTTTCAAGGCTCGCCTTGACCAACAGTTATTGCAATAGTTCAGATAATGCACCTTGTGACGTTTTGTACACTGTTTTCTGTTTCATAATGCTCATTGCTATTTACACTTCTTACTTTCCTCAACTATACATACACAGCCGACGTTTAAACCAACCCAATCGAACTATTCTATACGCAATAAATACACAGCACATTTCTCGGATCGCGAGCCTTGCGTTCACTGTGCGTCAAGTGTCACTAGTAAACAGATGTTTGGAGAGTTGGAAGTTAACTGAATCAATCGAAATTTACGGTAAATTTCCTTATTTATCTGTCCACGGAATTATCTCAGTTGTGGCCCCTAAGATTATTTAGGAACAACATGACAGATTGTATCAATAGGATGCTGCATTCGATGTAGTGGAATTCTAGATCGACGCACCTTAACGAACTATTTGTTTAGATCCACTAAAAAAATTGGTGACACCGCTATATTTTCCGAACAGTTCTCAATCCATCTTTTGATAGTTACAATGCTTGACGACACCATGGACATGCACATTAAAGCCGAACACAGTGTTGCTTTAAAATTGCCCGAATACAGCGCCCCAAACCCTCGAATGTGGTTCCACCAGATTAAGGCCATCTTTACCGTCACTCAGACAACATCAAAGAAAACAAAATTCTCATACGTGGTACAATCTCTTCCCTCTGATGTAGCCGCGGAGGTGGAAGACCTACTTGAACCAGCCCCGTCCGAATCCCCCTTTACCGTTCTAAAAGATGCCATCAAAAACAGACTGGGAGGTCAGAAGCTAAATCGACGCATGACTTGTTCAACTCAGTCGAGCTAGGCGACCGGTCCCTATCCCAATTGTTACGCTATATGAGCGGCCTTTTATGCTCGCGAAAGCTTTGTGTCGTCGTTTTGAAGCAGTTGTGAGTAGAACAGCTGCCGTCTGCGGTTTAACACATTCTGGTCGCCAAGGATGAGGATAGCTCAGTTGAAAAATTGGCAGCTCTTGCAGACAAAGCGTCAGAAACCTTCCCCTCACAACTGGCGTGCGCCGCAACTCTAACTATCCCCTCGTCCTCCCCTTCAGTCTCAAGTACCGATGATGGCCTGAAACTTTTGATAAAAGTGTGCCATCGTATGAACAGTATGAACGTGCAGATTAATGAGCTTAAAAGGCATCCTCTCGGAAACCGTGCACGATCTGAACGGCCCAACTTCCGCAGTCCATCACAGTGGTGTTGGTCCAACCAAAACTTGCGACACAACCGTGCACGTTCCGAACCCGCCAAACATCACCGTCGAACCAGTAGCGGTAACAACTGTCGTTGGCCCAGCAGATACTAGTTGCCTATTTTTCATCAGAGATCGATCGACCGGCTCGCGGTTCATTATCGTTACCGGGGCCGAGCGTCATTCCAGCGTCATTCCACCTCAACCCAATGATCGTCTTCAGTCTGGCCAGTACACTTCACAGGCTGCGAATCAAATTTGCATCAGAACCAACGGAGAACGCTCTCTCAATGCCGATATTGGTGTCCGCCGATGTTCCCGATGGATATTCATGCTCGCTGACGTTCAAACACTACTGATCGTTGCCGATTTCCTGGCACATTTCAACATTTCCGTTGACGTCAAGAGGCGCAAGGTAATTGGCAACACCACAACATGCACAGTAAATGGTGTCCAATCGACAACTGCGTCAATCGGCATCCGACCCACTCCTTCATCAACACCGTCTTTCACAGCACTGCTGAAGGATTTCTCTTCAATAACTCGACCATGCTCACACACCGAGACGGTTAAACACAATGTGGTACATCATATTATAACATGTGTTCTTCCGACTTTAGCTCGTCCGCGCCGTTTACATCCAAACAAACTCAAAATCGCCAAAGCTGGATTCAAACATATGCTTCAGTTGGGTATAACTCGACCTTCGAACGGCTCTTGGGCAACACCATTACACATGGTACCGAAAACCTCTCCGGGCGATTGGCGACCTTGCGGTGATTATTGTGCCATCAACAACTGTACAATCCCGGACAGGTATCCGATACCACATATCCACGACTTTTCTTTAATACTCGCTGGCGCCACTATTTTCTCTAAGTTAGACCTAGTACTTGCCTATCACCACATCCTGGTAGCAGAAGAGGACATCCCAAAAACAACCATTGCAACCCTCTTTGGACTCATCGAGTTCACAAGAATGCCCTTTGAACTCCGTAATGCGGCTCAAACATTTAAGCGGTTCATGGACGAAGTATTACGTGGACTGCCTTTCACGTATGTCTACATCGATGATGTTTTGCTTGCTAGCTGCTCAAACGAGGAGCACTTCTCTCATCTTCGTGCTGTTTTCGAACGTTTCGCGCAGTATGATATTAAAATCAACACTGACAAGTGTGCTTCCGGAGTTAATTCATTGGATTTCTTGGGACATCACATTGACCAAACCGGCACCACACCCTTGACAGACAAAGTCGAGTCCATCACGACTTTCCCGATTCCCACTACGGTGACCCAAAACCGACGATTTCTCGGCTTGCCTAACTATTACCGACGTTTCATCCCTGATTATGCGGACACTTTAAAACCTCTGACAGATCTGGTTGACTCCAAACGTGTATCAATTAAACTTTCACCCGAAGCCAAGGCAGCTTTCTCAGCTGCAAAGGAAGCCCTATGCCACGCCATTTAACTATGCTTCACCAGTTGCGATCCGAACGCCCATCACTTTCTCACCACGGATTCATCAAATGCCGCCGTCGGCGCAGTCTTAGAACAATCAGTAAAAGGCAAACAAAAACCCTTAGCCTCTTTCTTCCAGAAGCTTCAACCAGCACAGATTAAATATAGCAGCTTTGGACGTGAACTGCTGGCAATCTATTTGGCGATGCGCCATTTTCGGCACCTTTTGGAGGGCCGACACTTTGTCGTACAAACCGCTCACAAGCCTCTGACATTTGCTTTTCACTCCAAAACCAATCGATATTCCCCGCGTGAAACTAGACATCTAGACTACATCTCTCAATTCACCACGGACATCCCACACCTACGTGGTGACGGTAACATCGTTGCTGATACTTTGTCACGTCCTGATGTCAACTCACTCCAATCAACACCTTCTTTTGACTTCTCTAAAATGGCCACAGCCCAACAGCACAGTGAGAACATGAAGAACGTTCCCATATGTAAGTCCTTGAAACTATCCACCATTCCTCTGTTGACTCAAGCTGGTAGCATTTTGTGCGACACGTCACAGGGTAAACCTAGACCTCTTGGCCCTTTTCGTACCGTATAACCGCTTTTAAGCATTTCCACCGTTCATCTCATCCCGGAAAATGCGGCACATTAAAGTTGATTGCATAGTGCTTTGTTTGGCCCGCAATGAACAAAAATAAACAGCCTGTTAATCTCGCCATTGTTTTATGTAGACAGTTCCGGAAAAGTCTGTAAAAACGTTTGTCGAGATGAACTGAAATAGGAGGGTCCAAAGTGTTGTGGAGAAATGGACGATCTTCTGGGCTGGACATCGTTATTCCTGAAGACCTCAGGAATTGTCCAACCTATACAGAATTTTGATTGTCCGGACGTTATGGAATGTTGTTTCGCGTTAAATTTGATCGTTGGATCATGGATTAAACGCAAAGTTACGTGGTAAACGAAAGAACGTAGAATGATGATGTACAGTGTGACGAATAATGGAATATGTGTTTTTAGGCCGAACCTTGTACGTAAAATTTATAATTTTGTGTTGGTTAATAAAATATATATATATCTAGCAAACAGCCGTTATCGCATACCGTAAAGACAGACCGTTTCACAGTTTTTCCTATTATATGACTACGGCCGAATTTCGATGTCGCTTTGGTATACATGGCCAATATATAGAATGGAAAGAATGTTTAGCAACACAGAAAGACTGCCAGGAAGATTTCTAAGTTCCGGCCGAATTGATGTATATTCTTACAGGCTCTAATTGCGTGTGAGAGTTTGTTACAAATGTAGGAATATTTCACCCGAAAAAAATTTAAGCGCAGATTTCACGGGATTTAAGAACTCCCCAAGTAAACTGTTATTCCTGATTTCATATTTTGAACCATGTTATAGGCGAATCGCGAAGTTGACAGCGAATTTATTGCCATAAACTAGTTTATACATGAGTGCAAGGTTCAACTTGAGACACCAGCTGATTGTTGATGTGGATAACTGTTGCTCTTCTTTTCGTAAATTCGCCATTTCAGCAAAATCCACAATAGACAAAATCTGGTTTGAGTACACGTCTGGACGTGAGAGTGCGTCAGCAACAATGTTCTCAACACCTGGAACGTGTGGAATATTGTTGGCAAATTGGCGGATACGATTTGTGTGGCGCACTTCCCGAGGTAAATACCTCTCTGGTTTTGCAGTAAAGGCCATCGTCAAAGGTTCCAAGTGTGCGTCAACTCGTCAAAAGCACCATTCTTTTTGGAATCCTTAAACATTTGGCCGTTTTGATTTCAAATGCACTTCACCTTGCGATTTTCGAAGGAATCGTCAGCAAACATATATACCCTTAGGAAACGAGTTGACAGGCTAGTAGAGTTGAATTCGGTTCGAGGTCTACAATTTCTAACTCGCCGTTTTGTGATACCAGATAAACTCTCAAGGCTTCCTCTTTTGGCGGACACTAGAGCCAACAGCAGTTCTATCTTATACTGCGAAATGTACACGCCGTGTGTTCTGACAAGAAAACATCCACAACAAACTGCACAAACTACATTAAAGGCTATTTTGAATTCCGTTAAATTGCTCAGAATGCGTTGTGCAGCGTCAATCTTTGAAAACCTACACGATTGCTTTAATGGCATAGATTTACCGTTGGTTAATGACGTTATCGATGTGTGCGACCGACTTGTGGACTTGGGAATCTATACTAGAGGCGGTAATGTGCAGGAAAGGAAATGGAAGCGCTTATCTCTAAGGCTAGGACGGTTTACTCAATTCCGAAAAACCTTTGTTGACACACGGATACCTCTCTGGTGCTTTAAGGTTATATATATATATATATATCGACAGTGAAGCATATGTTACTTTACGGCAGTGCGTCTAGTCCAGTCAGGGAAGAAGACATGAACCGATCTCAGGTATTTAACCATCAGTGTTTGCGTTCAACTGCTCGGGGCGGGTGGCATCAACGCATAAGCAAAGAAAAAGTTAGAAGGTAGTCATTTGACAGTAGTTGTCAGACGAGTTCTTTTCTTTAGTCCTTACATCAGCACAAACATAGGCAGCCAGGTGATGTACTAAGGATGCCAGCTTGTTGTCCGCAGTATTGAGCACTGCCTACACTGCGGCCGAATATCAAAGAATACTAGGCGGACACTTGATGACCAGGCGTAGAGAATTGGAGTTGTTTACGGAGGGGCTGGTTACTGCAGTTTGGGTTTGTCTTCCAGGTTGGAGCCTTCTTGACTGGGAAAGTTGATGACTTGAGAAGCTGGGTGAGTGGCGTGAATGCTGTCGTCATTTGGCCGGGTTGTCTGTAAAGTGACTGCATTCCATGACGCGGGCCGTTGGAAGCCGTAAAGAAGCCGTCTTGATGATGACGCCAAACGTTCACTCACAACGAGTTTGTTTGTTTGCAAGATGTGGCACCCTGACGACGGATATTTGAAAACAGATGTAGGTATTTTTAGTAGTTAAGGCCCACTCCTTCCCCTTCTTATTTTTCTCTCTTACTATACAATTTTATTGTCAGATCTGTTTTAGTTGACAGTAAAATTGTTATTCTCCATCGCATACTTTTTCTAGCCAGCGCACCTGGCTAACAGATCAAACCACGATCTTGCCGGTGGAAAATAATAAAATAAAATGTTAAAATTATCCAGCCATTTTCTTTGACAGTCGTTCAGTGTATTTGATGAAGTTGGTCATTCGGATTCTTCCCGTCCATATAACCACCTTTCCAGCTTGCGTTAGTCGTGTTCGCTCAGTATTTTTGACGCCAAATGCCTGGCAGTGGTTGAAATCTCAACCTTTCTGTGCAGGAGATGAGTAGTAATGTACTACTGACGGACGATTGGCTATAAACTTGGAAAATCATTTCGTTGCTCAACGAATCAGCTGCAAAGCTCGAATCTAGCAAAAATGTCTGACTGGATTTCATTGCAGGTCCCTCGCTAGATTGAGTGATTGGATGGACAGTAACAACTGGGCTGGTTTTCTCAAATTAACCCCAGACCTAACCCTGCTGTGCATACATTAAGCGACTTTGCCAATCTTCGTTGCGAAACCCATTCTGAAGTAGGCAACAGGACAAACTACATAAGTGTTTGAAAAAAGCGTACTTTGAACGATTCACACACAATGTTTAGTAAGACGGCGTCTGCTTTCCTCGTGAGGGATAACATGACTTTTAAATCTACTCACCTCTACATCAAGACAGAAAATATGAGAATTTTTTCTTTCAAAATCACTGCCTAACAGTCAGTCAGCTATGTCTACTATCGATTGTTTCACATCAGCCATGTGCATGGCAGAAATGAACAACGATAGACTACCATTACAACGTACGCGTTGGGCGCCGAAGCTTGCTTCAGCATTGCGAGGTTATTCCTTCTCGATCAATAACTACCATCCAGGGGTAAACCCGTTTCCGTTTCAGCTGCACTATTCGTTCGGATATATTTCCCGATGGCTACCAAAGATGAAGACACTAATCTAGTGTCCGTAACATAAAAAGGTCCATTGTCAACGAAGTAACATTCAAATTGGGTCGGTTGGCCAGCGCATTTATAGAGAATTGCTGCAGTGCACATTCGCGGTGGTGTATCCCCCAATGAATACCTTGGAAGTGACTTTCAATATCATGAGTTTTGGCGATTCTGCAGAGGAAGTGATGTTGTTATCAGTGGCTTTTTTAACCGAATACGACGGCGTGTTAGCACTTTGATCGATTTAAGGGCATGAGTGACGTCATGCAAACAAACTTCCTCCCCTTAAATGGATGTGACCATAGCTGTACATCTTTTTAGTGTTTCGGACATTACGGTGGTTTCGGAACGGTTCTTTCAACGTGATAACTTGTAAGCTAGTTGAAAGTTGCTACAAGCTTGAATGCCCGTGACCGCATTGTCGTTCTTCTTGTTATCATCTGATCGACGACAGAGAAATTATGTGCAGTCGAGTGTTAACCTTGCCGCTGGTACAGCACTGAGCTTAACCAGTAATGTACTTACAGGGTTGGCTAAGTGGTTCAGGATTTCGTCAGATGGATA
>JTDE01000698.1:201426-218233 GCA_014338405.1 Paragonimus skrjabini miyazakii
ATTCAGTTTTAGCTACCAACTGTTTAAAGTCTGCAAATAGGAAAATCTTATATTTTCAAGTATCACTGCTTATTTTACCCGTATCCTTATATTGAATTGTAGGTGTAAATTTCGTTGCATGCCCAGAAAATTAAGTGAGTTCAGTCTAAAAATACGAGTGCCGAAAGCAATAGGTTTGCGTGTAAGACTTAGTTGTAGATGCTTGGATTTGACTATCGCTCCATAGTTATTAGTGGACCTAGTGAAAATTCTACTAGATTAACAAGTTGTCGATATCGATGGCAATAATGCTGTGTTGAAATTGACGGTTGATGAATCGTTAGTGCGCCGTTTTTCAGACACAAACATGAGTAACATTAGATTTGAAAATGAGTACTGATGGGAAAAGGCGCCGAAACAATCAAGATTTTTGGTTATATGCAACTGCTTAACGAAAACCAATCAGTATTTGCGTACTTCTTGAAAACACATGTACTACATATTCAGTGAATTGCCTTCGAAACAAAAATTGCTAAATTTCACATTGTTGCCAATTTTGACACCGCTAAAAATCTGTTTTTTGATAAACCGTGTCGGAAATACTAATAGCGAATAAGTTGAATATGCCGATACATAGAAAATTTACATCTTCCCAAAATGACACGACACCCTGGTGACAAACATTTATGCACATCTTAATTGCCAGTCCATTCTTACAATACCCATATAAACGATATAACATTACATTTACTGAAATTCCTTTCACTTACGGACTATATGTTTCTTCAATTCTGTGGCAGTAATCGTTACATTATGATTAGTAGAATGCCTGTATAGGTTATGTACCCAACGCATTAATCAGCCTACTGTACTCTGACTTAAGGGGAAAGCATAAGATTAATGGAGATCTTGAACAGCAAAAATGGCTCCTTTTATTCGTCCGTTTTCCACATTGTTCTAATGAGAGTTTAACGGTATGTTATACTACATTGTTACCAGGTATCATCAAAATGATATTCTCATTAGCCTTATCAACAACTGCAAAAGTGTTCCTCCTCCATCTATTACACCTTAAAGTTCATCAGGAGAGTGCGGTTTAGGTTATATGCACCAGACTGAAATATTTTATTAGAGTGACTAATGAGCGAAAAAAATAGTTTGGAGACTGATAATTCTTATACAGTACCGGAGGCTATCCGCTCTCCGGTATATTTTTTTTGCGTTTGCATTGGTGTTTTGTCCAAGTTATATCAAGGGTCTCAGATGCATAGTTATTAAACACTCCGACCCAGATGTCATGAAAATGACCAATTCTTATATGGCGAATTCAAACGAGAACCATGCACGTCAATTCACTTTCAATAAGACAGATTCAACAATTTTGTTTCCATTTTGAACTTTTACCAAATTTTGTTCTTTCATTTCCGCAGATATGAGCTTAATTTCACGCATTTCTTATCCGTAGTAGTTGCATATACTGTGTGGAGATAAAAAACTGCGGTTCGTTATACAGATTAATGGCTAAACTGCGTCACTCGAAGTATTCTCAGTAAACCATCTTTTGGCATTTATACTCTCCGTCATTTTCAATGGTGAATGCACCTTGGTGCATGATATGCATGAGACATCTGAGACAAGCATTGATATCCAATTGTAATGAAGTGCGGCTCCAACCACCCTGTGTGCATTTGGGGATGAAAAACTAGTTGCACAGATTTCGTTATAACAGCATTTATGATGCAATCGCATAAAACCGTATTATTGCCTGTTCTTTTAAATCACACCCGTGCTTATCAGTAGTGCACAACGTATGACTCATCAACATGTAATTGTAAACGTTACCTGCGATTAGTTTGTTCATCGTTTGTCTTGAAAACTAGTTAGACAGTGGCTCCAGGTTTATTTTACTGGCCATCTTAAAAAGCGTTCGAAGGTGCTTTTTTAAACTGCTTTGTTTAGAGAAGGCTTGTTAAACATTCAGTTATATTTTCCTATAACTATCGTCTTGGCTCATCTCCACTGTTGTTTGATGGAAAGGATGACAACGAGAAGTTCAGTAAGGATTATGTTTCGCTGACCAATAGACTACGTTCATTTTTCGTCAAGGTTTTTTACTGACACCCACATCAGACGATCATCATTCAGGAACCACGAAGTGGTATTCTTTGGATGATGGGAACACTGCAGCGTCTTACTTGTTCTTGGAAAAATATACGTTTCCAGGAAGGTGGTAGTCGGAAGAAACAACAAAAACTGTTGCCTATGAAACTATTCGAGTGAAATGTGCGCAAGAAGACAACAATGCTAACACCATTGGTGCGCTTATAATAGTGGTCTCAAATAAACCGTTATTTACAAGAGCAACTTGCTACAAAGAAAGCGGACCACCCAACCTTTATCATTAAATGGTTGCTTTGGAGTAAATTATACTTGGATCCATCTTTCTGGATGTAAACCTGACGACCGTATTCACAGGTTGTATTTCATGTGAACTAATTTAGCCCAAACGATGGATGTATTTAGAAAGATATATATTGTAGATAATCTGCACAAATCGGTTTTGTTAGTGAAATTATGATAAACTGCCTTGAGGAGCATTTGAGTTCCAGTCCTTATGTTCCAGAATTTTCCGGGCATTGCACCATTGTTTTAACTGTATTGACTTCGAAGTTCCAGCAACCCGATGATAATGAGTGTTCGTAAATTTTTATGAAAATCTCGTGTTGGACCGAACAAAGAAGATAGATAAGCGAAACATCGCTAACCGCCGTCGTTACGCTACCTCAATTGACATTGGCTAACAAAGCCAGCATCCTTATTGTTCCGAACCGATACGGAAGAATAGAAAAACCCTGTGGAAATCCCGCAAGTATGTGGTTATCATTAGGTCAGTCAGGAATCAACGTCATATGAACAAACTGGATCATGGGTTATCGAACTGGCAATAAATCCCCACAATAGTTTTATTAGTGGAATAACCCTGACTTACTGGCAGTATCACTTTTCAAACCTGCAGATTTAAGATGTGCGCAGAATTCAGTGTAATTGTTTCCACCAACAACTAGTCGCTGGGACGACAAGCATCCATTTTAAATTGCGGTTTTATTATTTGGTGAATGACACACTAAGTAAACAATTGGTCATCAGTATGAATACATCGTTTATGTCATTTTTGTTGAACAGTACTTGAAAATAATCATCGTTTTTCATACCCACGAAGATTGTCCAGTAACATTTTTTCAAAAAACAAGCTCATCAGTTAACAGTTACTCTACCGAGAGAATTTCGCGACCGAAACCAGACCGTTGATAAGATTCACGTGAAGCAACCGTGCTGACTACCTTGTCAATGACCAAACATTGGGCACCGCTGAATGCCCGTCAACCACATTTGCCTTCAAACCATCCTCGGCCTGTTTCCTGCTTTAAGACAAAATGCAGTAGCTGATTGAGTAACTCCAATTGCCAACTGCATGAACACGATTGATCTTCGTCATAACCGTAACGCCATGCTTCGAATCCTGGAAAGGTAAAAAAGATTCGCTCAGTACAGTATGAATTAAACGTATTTTCCGGTCAATCGTTGACTGTGCAGTCCGTTAGAATTCCAATTTGACTCCGGTTTTGAAGTGAATCTGAGCACCCTATCATTTTGTGTGGTTTGACACCCTGGAACTGTCTGTTCTTCTCGGTGAAAGTCCTCTGAAACATTTCGGAAAATGTAAGTTCTTGGTAGTTCCTGAGTGATGATGGATTCAGGTTTCTTCCCTTGTTGACAGTGGTTGATGGTTTTCAAATGAGCCTGACAACGCGTAAGTTCTTATACAAGTACTCCCTTTGGAATACCTGGCAAACGTTTGACACAAAGCATGCTACACAATAAATATGACACGAAAAACTCACCACCAAATTTGCTGGTCAGCGCTGCGCATGAGACAAGTTAATTTCCAATAAAGTACGATTTATACGGAATGATATGGATCCGAATTATTATATTTGGAGTACAGAGCTTATTAGCGCGCTTCAAATAGGAACGGTTAGCAAACCGCAATGGCAATTAAGCAATGCGTCAAATCCTTTAGGTTAACAACTTCCTGGCGGATGTACTCCCTGTGCCCCGTGGTTAGACTCGATCAGTAGTTTGTGATCCTTCTGTAAACTGACAAGAATCCACCGTAGTTCACAAAAGATGTTGAGAGAGGTTTTCTGGAACTTATGAAAAATGCGATCATAACATTCAAGGCAATCAAACCAAATGCCTTTCCTCAACCCAGTAATGACTACAAAGTAGGCTGGTGGACAACTGGCTGAAGTACTCTTCGCTCACGAGTCGTGACTTCGATCTTTGCGCGCGGGAATCTGAAGAAACTCAATAAAGTTGGAAACCTTTGAAGTTCCTGTTCGAAGGATTCCGGAAAGTTCTGCTTTTACATTCAATGCACTGTAATCATTCGTAAACTTTCAAAAAGAAAGTTTTGCATGGATAACGGACTCCACTCTGAATTTCCAGAGGTCATTTTGTGGCTTCATAGCTTAGCTGGTGTATTGCTCGCTGTGTTTGAGCATACCATTTTTGTCGCTGGTTGACATCAAGTGCGCAATTTGCAACCTAATTTCCCCTACGAGTCGAAACATCCGTTCAAGTCTTCCTTGGTAGTTATTGTGGCCAAGTACATGGACGGATTTCGTCCAGTAGTTGAACTTCGGGAAGTTTGGTGCGTGCAACTTCTTATGACGGTTCAGTGAGCAAAACTTTTACGAAAAAATTTACACAGTGATTATTAATTCATTTCTTGTAAATGGATTACACATGCGGTATGTATGAAGTTGAAAACAAAAAGTTAACAGATATGTCTTCACTTGCATTTCAATTTTATCAATTATGGATAAACTCTTCGAAAGTTCGTAAGTGCATACAACCTAATAATATAAGAAACTGTGAAACCTGCACGCCAGTATGATTGCTCACAATACATTCATAATACAAGCCGCTTTTTGATTTCATAAGGTTTCAGTTGCGTTTAGGTTCTCACACGGAACGGTGGAACTGAAGTTCAGTTGTGATAACATGCTGTATTCTTAATTCGGTCAGGTATACCAACAGGTGATACAGGTTGTTGCGTAATTTCCTCAACTTTTCCGTGGTTACTACACGCTTGTTGAGTTAGCCAGAAGCATTGTTTGAATAGTATTGAATCCTGAATCACACAAACACTGTGGATCACACCAGTTATTGCATGAATCAAGCTCAGTCAATCAATTTAGACGTATGTGATTGCTAATGTGATTATGTTAGAAAAACCTATGGAGAAACTTGACTATCGGCAACGAAAATTGGCAGGTTTGTTCACACAGAATGAAACCGATTGCTACATTGTTGAGTTTCTGTCTTGTCCTAACTAACAACAGATACCAGTGAAATTGAAATCTTGAAGCTTCATCAGCCGAGATACGTCCATATGTCTATAACATATATCTAACGATGACCAGAAAGCCTTATGTAACCTAATGTTGCCGTAGTTTTTGTGGTATGTATTTACCGTCCTTTGTTCTTGCAAAATGCTTAACCTCACCATGCTTATATGTGTTTTTAGTGGTGGCCCAAAATGAACCTCGAAATTTGCTTCAACCACATAATCCTTGGTCTCACAGCCTTACAAACTATTTCTTTTGCCCGCAAGAACTGCACAAACGGATGATGTCAAACAAAAATCACCAGGGGTCAACGTAGAACCGAACTTTGAACAGTCATGTGATGACGCAAACCACACTAAATTAGGAATTGTTTGCAGAACGTCAAACTGCTTACCGCAAATCAAAATAAAAAAATATATTTTATACTCTATGAAGCGAAACACGTATTCTTATTATGGAAAAACAAATTACTTCACTAGGTCAATAGTATACTGGCAGTACAGATACACAGTTTTATTAGCGTTTCCTCTATACATGCAGAGTTACGTTGCGCTTGTAAAAATTTAGGCGAAGTTCGTTGTTTACTGGTCCAGCGTAGTGGGAATTTGTAAAAAATATACGCCACAACAAATTCAAGCGTCTATGGTAATATCATATCCATACGGAACGCTCGTTAAACATTACCCGAAATGCAAAACATCGCACTTGGAGTCGCCCATTTTCGCCTGGCTCGATGGAATATCGTAAGCGTTTACAAAGTCAAAATTGTGTCGTGAAGTTGAATACAAACGCAAGATTTATGAATAAAAACATAACAAATTTCGATTAGTTTAATCAACGACGTAAGCTCGACGTTTGAGCTAACGCGGAGGAATATGTGTGCATTGCGCATGCCGTTTATTATAGGCAGGATGGAATTACATATTTTGGACACGGTTTAATTCACTCAGCATTCGCTCTTTAACAAAATTTCCCACTCGCCAGCGTTTTGTTTGACACGTAGAAAACTGACCAGTATATTGCGTGATTGTGGAACACGTATGAAGTCGCACGCATTCAAAGTGTTGACTTACTGTGTTGAATTTTTCATTTCACAAACCAAAAAACTCGCCCACATTTATGAGAATTCAGAATTTCATTTATCTTTCAAATCACCCGCGATCGAATTCAGCTCGCGTAGGTTGCATCATTGTTCATGCGCAGTTTCTAATTTATACTTCACAAGTGTTGAATTCAGTCATTAGTATCACAGTGAGTATTACATCCATTCCCCACAATTTTTCGTTACCCCAGTATTTTTGTAAAGACGGTAGCAGATTTTGCGGGTAGAAAAAGATATTCAACCACACCTGAACTTTCGTATAAGTTTTTTCTCCGCAACTTTCGAATTCTGGATACGCATTTAACTTCCACTTCATCTATACGTTTGAAGTAGTGCACCATTTATTTCAAATGCAGTGCGATTTGTCATTACTCAAAACCCATTCTTATTTGTTATTGTTTGCTATACTCGCATTTGTTTGATAACTTCAAACATTAAAATTGCCACAATCGGCTGAACCGTATTCGATTCAACGGTAATATTTCTTTTCTGATATCAATGTGTGATTTGGGATGAGTGATATGTTATACCGTCATAATTGACGACACACTTGTTCACGTATTCCAGCTACATCGTTATTAATATTACCATATCTGGGCGTAAGTGATTGCTTATTTAAAGTGCTCATTGGCATGACTGTAGACCCACATTTCATGTAGACACGCATACATTTATATTGAGTTATTGATAAGTAGTTTGACAAATTTGGTAGTTTCAAAGAGATGCGAATGCGAAAATCTGGACTTCGACAGGATTCGAACCAGCGACACAAACAACATGCCCAAACGCGGCAAATGCTTCGTAGGCAAATGGCTTCGTAGTTCAGGTGATAGAGCAGTTGCCGCTTTTGGGTATGTTGTTCCTGTCGCTGATTCGATTGCAGCAGAAGTTCAAATTTTTCGCATTCGGACCTCTTCTAAATATATCTGTATATAGTGATCGGCCTCCTATAAGCATAGTTGGAGATTCATCTTCGCTAATGAGAGAGATTTGAACTCCTGACTAGCTCTAATAAGAACGAAAAACGGGCGTAACGATTACTTTTGAAAGGGGCTGAATGGAGTGTTCATGGGCATGCAAAAGCTACGATTAGTTGTGGGTGATGTTAAGAGTATATGTAAAGCCCAGACCGTGTGACTAAGTTACCGGAACGTATAATTTGATTCTTCATTTGCTTCAACGCCGACATTTTCAAAAACTTCAGTGTCATACCTTACATTCAGTTTTTCATTAATCAATGGATAAATGGTTTTTCTGTGAAATATTCCTGGTAATGTATGATAATACGCTAACTGCTTGTTAGGACGCCCACTCCGTTAACATCTCAAGCCGCCTCCCACATGAGGAAGAATAAAACGATTGACTCAGTCTTATTTAGCGAAACTGCTCGAAGCGGTCGAGACTTTTTATGCCGCTATGCTCATTAGTTATCCTAACTCTTGTTTTTTTCGGCAACCGTTCCCTATGGTATCTTGGGAATATTTCATAATTATGCGCCCTATAAATGCTTTGTGATCGTCGCTTCTGTCGCACACGTTTTGGGGCGGAACAAAGCTATTTTTTGTACGCGTCTTTTGGCTTGTCTTGAGAGCGAATACGGGGACAGTCGCTGTAATTTTTTTGCACCGAGATTTCTGTGTGAATTATAAACGGGAGGAGAATCCGAATTCTGCCAAGCGCAATACGATAACAAGGACGAACCAGCGTATCTTTCATGAGGGTTCACAACACTGCCGCACGATGGTTAATTTACTTTGGGGAACGTAGTGGTTTCTAAATACTTTTCTTCAGGTACATTCCCTAGCAGCGCATTCTTAAACTCGTCCATCACTGAGACCAGTCCGCTCAAAATATGAGCTCACTATTTCAGGTATTTTTTTCTACATCTCAACGACACGGTTGGCACGCAGGCCAACGCAACATATTGAACATCAACCACAATTTGTCACCAGACTTGTGGTTATCGCCGTAGTCTTGACACAATAGGCACCGTGTCGCACGTTAGGCAGTTGCTGTTGTATAAAACAATAACTTTCGTATAATATGATAAAACATTATTCTCAGAAACGGTGTTCGTTACATATGGCAAGTTTTTTTCTGTAGGCGTCAATATATACTCCTTTCCCGTTCGTACACCCCAACTGCGAAAAATGCGAATTATTATCGTACATACTATTCAGTGGAAGAATAACCAAATGTGAAGTGAGCAGACAACGTTTCATCTTTACTGTTACCTGCGGTTGTAAACTGATTACGTTTTGTAACTGCAACAACTTTTACCAATTGTTTCATACAATGTTGAGGAATCATTTTCTCCGTTTCCTTTTCAACATGTGGAAGTGCTCCTCACTTTCAGGATATATGACTGGATGTGCTATTGAAATGATCATCTGTAAGATTCCAGGTTACTACGTATTCTGGCTAAGTTTTAATCGGTATATTTCTAGGCGGTTGTTAACGTCATATAGCGTCTAGTGGTTATAACAATAGAGGCTTAGTATATTTTAGTATGTTAGAAATGTGACATTTCGGCTAAATCAAGGTAACACTTTCCTATCAAATTTAATCCACAAGTGAGTTTCACGTGGCCAATCAGTGCTCCATTGGCCGTTATATCGCAACGTAGGCTACTACAATTACGTAAGTCTGTCAGTCATATGAAGATAAACGAGATACGCAACAAGCAGCAAAGCAATATGTATGGAAAGAAAAATATCTGTTTCTGAATTTCGAAATTATAATTGTCTAATGCTAAGTGAAGCGATGAGGTTGGATAGCACCTCCCTGAATTACCAAGAATCAATCAATTATACCGTCCAAACCAATCTGTTATCTCTATTGTCATGGTTGTGAGTAGAGAAGTTCAATGATAATTTCACCACCCCAGTGATTGCCATATGTTTCAAAGATGAACGATTAAATTGGCTGAGCGCCCAGATCATTCTAATTGACAGCTCAAATATCATACAACCACACTTAAAAGCTACGCCGACAAATAATATAAGCCCATTCGAACCGCATGATATTTTATTAGGAACGGATTTAGACGGATTATTCTGAAATGCCCAACAACATGGCTTGTAAATCGTTCTCAATAAGTCTTTTTCTGCAGTGCGTTAAGGTTTTGTGAATATCCCCGCATATGTCCACACAAATTATACCTTTTCTACAAACAATCTTGGGAGCCTCAAACATGTAATCAACGAAGAGTTAAGAAACAACAGATGCTTTAGTTATTGCACACTCACTATTCAACTGAGTTGTAGAAACTGCAAATAAAACACAAAAGTGAAGTAGCACGTCATTTCACTAACAAACACCCTCTGCATGTAATCAATTCGTAGAATAATGACTCAAATGTAAATAGTTCTTCTAATCAACTTAAAAGAGCAGAATTTTTCAGTGGGAAGACGTGCGGTTCCTAGTAATTACAACCTGCAGAATGATGTGTACAGAAAAGCACAAGTTAAAAATTAAGATAGAGCTTGATAAATTTATGCCAAGGATTCAGTTGCCATACTGCATTGTTCAACGTGTTTCATGCATCGTTAATTCGTACATGTGGAAGGAATGAAATGCACCTTATATAACACGGATATTTTAAAAACCTGAACAATGAATAAAACGCGTATTTTGGCGCCGTACGAAACAGGATATTCGGCTTCATTCACACAGTCATTCTCATTTGATGAGCCACCAGGAACTCGGCAAGCAGTTCTGGTCTATTATAAACACCACATAGTTAAGGAATGAACTACTAAACTGCCGTTGTTATCTGCAATGTTTTATGAATCTGTTTAACTAACAGTGGGCTACAGACGTAGAGGCAATTAACTATGATAGACTGGCAAGTTATACGCTTATAGTTTAGTGGGTATACTCCCAAAGCCTAATTCGTGTTATGGTTTCCAGCGTTGTCCTTTCAGTTCGCATGCTGCTTTCCATAGTTGTTTGAAGTTAATAAGCCAAGGTTAGAAGTTTTTAAACAAAGCATATTTTGCATGCAGTCGCATAGAAATTCCGAGTCTGGAAGATAGATGTGCGACCTGAAATTGTGGTTCTGTACCATCAGTCAGCACCAGGTACCGGTTTTCGGTTAAGCGAGATATACGTGCTCAACTTGCGCATCTAATCAGGCAAGATCAAAAATTTCGTACACAATTTCAGCGCAATCAGACATACTCAACCCATCAAGTCTAAGCAGTTTCGTAGGTTTTCGGTAGTTTTCACTTGCATCCGTTCCATTCACCGCCTGCATAGTTGCATAGCTGCAAAATTTGTCCCATTCACGATCATGTCCTGTGCATGTCGTCATTACTATTTAGTGCCTATGGGGAAAACTTTATTGTTCCCATTTACATTGGTCTCCTCGCACAATTACTTAACAGAGTCTGTCATTTTGACAAACTTTGACACGGGACCAAGTAGCCAACGCGAAATTACTGACCAAGCATGTATCCGAATCCAGTCGTCAGATTGCAGGTCGACAAAGTTGGCAGCTCTAGATGTTTCTAGCCATCTCTTGGACATATTTCCGGAAGCGTAGCTCTCACAGTCGTGAACAACATGGCGCACACTTTCCTCTGACCCAAATCACTAACGCTTGCTGCAACATCAATAATCCACAGGTTGTTCGCGCACTAGATCAGATATCTCAAAATTCATATTAAACTTTTGACATGGACTTGTCATCGGACGTACCAACGTGCTCCACATCTTATTTACCCTACGACATTCTCAACCGACAAATCCCACCAAAGACAATCCCTGGCGTTCATCCATACAAGTGAAGTTTCTGCCACGGCACATCTCAGTCGGAATCGGAAATCGCGACATCGTAACCAATACCTAACGCTAGTTTATGCAAGAAGAACACAACTACCATCAATGTCCTGGCTGCATGGTCTTTCCTGATTACCCACAATCACCTTCAAACTCCGGCGCTGATTTGGTTTGCATCATCAAATCAGACGCTTTGCACGACCATACGAGAAATTTTGCCCAGGCTTGTAGGGAACCATTCACCTTGTTTATGTAAACCACGGATATCTTTAGGTAAATAAAATTTCCTACTAAATAATTTTGGGAATAAAACTGCCAGCAGCACACCAACATCATCTGCTTTATCTCAGTAGGAATAGCATCCATTTGCAAGAACTGGTTAAGGATACTTGCCAGTTTAGATAACGGGTATTAATTCTATGCGTTGTCCTCAATCCACTGGATGATTTTTATCCTGGGTTCGTTCATCACATAAGGTTTACCTGCTAACTAGTCTTGGAAATGTCATGTTGATTTCGAATACTTTTATTGTCTATACACTGAGGCTTGACATACGTCACTATGGTAAAAAAATCGTTTTTTGAAGACGTTCCATAAGAAAACTTCAAAACCCTTTGAAGATCAGCAAATTGTTCGAAATATTGCATATATCCAACTTTCATCCCGGGTGGGTTTCATATTTCATTCAGGCTACTCGCTCTCTTTATGCTTGTCTGCATTTCATATACTTTGAAACGCTGGAATATGTTTATTGAAACTCCGAATTACTCGTCAGAAGATCATTCAATGGAAGTCCTATCAAGCTCCCAGCTTCTAGCCTATAGCGGACGTTTTATCCTGATTGCATTTGTCCACCTTGCACTTCGCAACATTCAGCGTTTACCCATTGTAAAAACCTAGTGGTTTGGAGGAAGTTATAAGGATGCTACCTATGTCAAGTCTCTGTAATCACCCAACTGGTACACTTCAACCACATCATTGTGGAGTAAACCAACTAGCAAGTCGATTCGGAAAAATCTCACCTGCACTCAGCTCTGGGCCCTGCAGGCACGCATTATTTAGGCCTCAGAAAGCATCATCACCGGTTAGGCTCGCGACTGTCTCATTTTCATGTGAGGATTGTCAAACCACGATCATCACTCATGCGAATACAGGCCAAGATCAAAAGTCTTACTCGACCACCTCGCAACTTGTTCAGCAACACAGACACATTCACCAGTCTGTACACTGAGCTCGGCAGTTCAAACCATTTACATATCAAGTTAGTTGCATTCTGGACTGGCTCAGTGGCATAAGGAGGGGAAATCTGTGGTCTTGGGTCTTTTGCATATGTATTCATGGCACCGAGAGTGCCGTGAACAAACTCACGAGAGGTGGCCCACACGTCGGTATCTCCGATTTTACAACCGAAAGTAGTTTACCACCACTTTTCCGTGGGGGGACTTATGTAATGACCAGTAGTCATACGGCTTATCTAGGGATTCCGGCCGAAATTGTGTTTTCCGCGTGTTCGTTCTGTATCCATCATTCAGTGTACGTGCGTGGGGTAGAAATGAGTGCTAAACGCATTCCCAAACATCGATGGAAATGAAGCGACGGCTTCCAAACTCGAATGAGTTCGCCGTCAGAAGCACTATGCCAAAACACATGATTAAACTCCAGCAGAGGAGAAAAACGCGCACAAAATAGGAATTCAAAATTAAGGTTAGCCTGATGAAAGCCACCTAGAGATGATTGTGGTTCAAGCATTTGTTATCCGAGTGAACATCATAGTCAGTGCAATCTAGCCAACTTCTTCAATTAACCTGACTGAGATGGGCACTTATTGGCTTCGTGTTGGCAATCAGAAGCTTCGCGAAAATGGCAACTGCATCACCAGGTGAATAAACGTTCGAATGCGCTGTAAATGATGTACTCACCATCAACACGGTTTCTGACAACTGTGAACGGAGAACATTTATGTAGTGGATAGTTTGTGTTATCACTGAAACTTCACTGCAATTACGTGAGATGACAGGTGGGTAGATAAACGAATGTCGGCAGTATAAGGTGTTCTACCTCGAACACATAGCGTGGTTAACTCAAAGTAAACGTCCCTAATCTCGTATGGGAAACACTGTCTCACTAGTGACTACACAAGTCCGGTGAAGGTAATCCACATCAAGTATGACCGGCGGTAGATGTTGGCTTCTGTTGTGGCTCCGTCTCTTTATTTGCTACAAGTTATCAAGTTGCAGTCATGTTGTTCGGTATCTCTGATGGCAGGAACCTATCAAATGGATGTAATCGAACGCCGCAATTGCTTACTCATGTCTCTTGATGATTCCGCGAAAACTGCTTGTAGCACGGTCTTCTGAAACGAACTCCACCACAAGTTACGGGAATGTTCTTTCTTGCAGATATCTCGATTTCTAATATATGTGCCGTGACTTCACGCGCACGCCGCTCAACGCAGACCACAACTCAGAGACCAACGCGAGTGATATTGGAATCTATCCGAATTACAGTTCGGCTGGTGTGAATAGCCATCAGTAGAATGGTTTGCAGCCATATGTCCATATTCAAATTGATAGGCACGACATCACAATTGAGCAAACAGGCAATTTAAATTAAACCGATTTACTTACCGTCAAGGTCCGTTCTGAAATCTGTGCGGGAATCGTGGATGAGATTTTAGTTGACAGCAAATAGATTATTCATCTGCATGAAAATGTTTGATTAATCTGTCTTCCATACTTAGTATTAAGTTTGAAATAGGTGGTCGGAGAGCTAGGGCCAACAAGTTGACGGATCCTGTTGAACGTCTACACACCTAAATGGTCGGCTTGCCATCAATGTGGATTTGTGAAATCACGCTCGAACATTCGTTGCGGTGGATAATGAAACATAATGTAGATGTCTCAGGACAGTGCAAGTGGGGTACAAGCAATGAGGGATCCCCGACGGGCAACAGGTTGTATTTACGTAAGGACAATCTTCGTTGTAATCGAATGAATCTGTTTCTCCCAACAGACATGAGAACGGACAACAAGACCAGTTACTCGCGTATAATTACTTGCGTATAATTACTGATTATAGTTGGGGCACGCAGAACCCTCTTATAAATGTTTCTATGGAAAATCAAGGACGCGTTCCCCTCCCAGTTCTATGGTCACCAAAACCCGTCCGTCAATTCAAAATGTGTATTGGATATTGACTAAGTTGAAATGAAAAAACAACTGGTCTTGCTGTCGATTGCTCATAATCATATCGAGCTCTACATCATGATTGTCAGCGTGTTGTCGAAATCACCTCATAGACTAGACAAACAGCGTATGATTTTCAACAGCTCCAAACACTATAATGCGGTTGGCGTTGGATCGTACAGTCGGCAGCATATGCACCGAGTTTACACAAGGGAACAAGATTGCTACAGAGGAGCCGGAAACTACGTTTTGTCTCACTGATGTTCACAAATAGCCCAGGAATGTCAATCGGCCTCTCGTGGATGCGGCATTAATAGTGAATAACTGATTATTCGACTACTCAGATCAGTCAGATTAATGTGCAACCAGGTTGACAATTAGGCGCATAATCGAGCGACAACATATGCTCGCAATCAATGCAATATCACGATAAAGGTGTACACGACAGAACTTAAAACGTCACAATTGTAGCGAGCAACATTCACTATCGTTCATATATCCGGTCATTGCATATACGACCCAGCCAACTTCCGATCTGACTTCTAACAACGAAACGTCAGTCTATGTTCCAGTGTGGAACATGAACCGCGGCGTTTTCTGTGTACAGATATTATGTTGAAACACATGAAATAAACAAATGTTTTATGAGACGTCCGGGCCCAAAATAGCTTTTTGATAGATCGAATTGTAATTCCATCTGATTTGCTTTCCTTGATTTGATCATCCTCTTGCAGTTCTGCGGCAGTTTGCGAATACACGAGCAGATCAACTGCATGAGTAATGTCTACAGAAGGAATACGTGAATGATAAGAAATATCCAAATGTCTATTTTAGCAGATACTTTCACAATAACCCCGAGTCTACATCGTGTGTCAAGTGTACTACTCTTTAAGTCCTTTTTAACACTATTCTCCATTTTCGTCAGGCTACTAGTGTAATAAATATCATCCGCCATTAATCAGGTATATTCAAGCTCGGAATGAATTCGCTCACCTATTTCAAACCGCTTCACGAAAATGTGTGAAATCCGGAATCACAAATGTCAAGTGTCTGTAACCTACTCCAATGTTACGCCGGCAATTCATCTGGTTGCAAACAAATTCTACGTGAAACATTACAACGTGGCCGCCGCCATTCTGGAATATTCAGAAGTGACAGGACGCCTACGAGTTAACGTTTCGTTTGATAAGCAATTCAAACATTTAACTGGGTCGACCTAACACATAACTTGCCTCAACTTGTGTATTCCGACCTATATGACGCACACAAACCGACAAATCAAATCTGCCACAAACAGCGATTTTTTGTGAAACTGTCCAGAATAAAATCACACAATAACCCGAAACATGATAACAGGATGCGCTGCATGAGGGGTCATATTTAGTGTGTTCCATTCACTTCGCAATTCGTGTCACATTGGTCATGCATCGTGTACTACGGTCTTCAATTCTGTATGAAAACGGTGGTAGACCACAGCAATCCGATCGTTTGAAAAGTTTCGTTTCGTGAGGCATCATTGCGAGCGAACAATCCATGTTGTAACCTATTAGTGATTTTTCAGTGGCTGAAGGATGCGTTGTAAATTTCACCGGTCGGTTTAACTGACCGATATTAGTGGAGTAACTGAGGTGAACTAATACGGATGATTTCGAAAAAAATCCAGTGTCGAGTAGTGCTCAGGTATTTTGTATGTGCATGCAGTTACCCCAAGATGTAAAAATAATTCAGTAGAGGAATCAGTAAAAATTGATTTGATTCGATTGCCGTGAAGGTGCAAATTGTAATTCCTTTGAATTTCAGTACAATGGTGTGAATCGTCTTGGTGAAAAAGAATAATGTTGCGTCCAGCAGCTCCATACTGAATTTGACACCAATCTTTGTGAACGCAATAATCAAAGAAAGTGCTTCTACACATGAATTTTGTCGAGAGTAGTGTACTTACTGTTGACATTTTCCCGTAGTTCTGTTTCGAAAATCGTGTATGAGATATCAAACGATGATTATTGATTATTGGCCGATATGCTCCTGATTTATATGTACACAACGTGACTGGCTTCATACAAAAGTAACACGCAGTCCAAAACTGCAAACCAACATGCGAACCCAGAGAACCTGGTTCAGTATCTTGCGGAAGCATCAACCCCAATCATTCCACACCCACTAATACTCGCCAGTTAGCATAGGTTCGAACAAATTCCATCTGTGACAAATTCCATTGACCTGTTGAATATCGTCGGTATTCGAATCGACCGGAAAATTGCAACGATCATCGAGTGATCGTGTTATACACTGGAGTAACCACCGTCATCGAATCCATTCGCTTTCTGGTATACATTCATGGACAC
>JTDE01000699.1:0-18033 GCA_014338405.1 Paragonimus skrjabini miyazakii
CAAAATTGAGTTTACAAATTGAACCCTTTGCTTTGGTTATACAGGCAAAGACTAACATGTCTTCATGTTAATCCAGCGATCATCCTTCATTTTCCTTGTCCAATCCGTCACACTTATTCGGTTTTTCACTTAAGCCTATACGTTCAAACGCTTGCTCACTGGTGACGTCACTTCGTTAGATGATGAAACGTTCGCAACTGAATTGCCAAGGTTGGCGAGCAATCCAGTGCCTGAAAAGCAAAGTAATGAAGTCGACGAAATGTTTATGGAGACTACCACTTACCAACGGGATCGATTTTTTAGGGATCTCACGAAAATGCATTATCCTTCGACAACAAACCCTGGAAAACAGCTGAGGAACAGTACATCCAGCAGGGAAGCACACAACCACTGATAAACCGACTGGCTAAGTGAAGTGAGGTGGAGAGAAATATTAAACTCTGGTCACTAAATATAGTTCTATTCTCTTTGATCATTTAACCAAGTCGGCTACGTTGAGAAAACCACCTGGCAGATATCAGACAGAATTTGTGGTCACCTTCCGAAATGGCCATGTAATGGTGCGAAGAAACCCATACCAAGTCCATTGGGTAATATTTGGTTGATACGGGTCAACAAATCAAAGCCACTAGGGATTTCAAAGTCATTTACAATAAGTCTTGCGTCTATTTCCGAACTATGGGAATGATGACAGAAGGGATAACAGTCAGACTCATCGGACCGTAGCTGTGCCTCCAAAGGAAATTCATACGGGCGCTACACCAACCGTGCTTAGCCCATCTAAATCACATTAATCCATTAGCCGGTTGTCGCTTGTTTAATCTTAACACAACACACACACAAACAAAAACTTCATTATCTAGCTAACGTGTCATCCACACAATTTCAATGATTATTACCATTCCACATCTTCCTATTCCATTTATATATGTAAGTCCAACGAATCCCTTGCAATGATACATCCCCGATGAGAAATGCCGAAAATGAGCTGGTTACAACGTTTGACGTCTCGTGAATACACTGAATGTAATGACAGTGTGAGCTGTTGACTTATGCACTGCAATTATAAGACCTGATTATCATGTTATGGATACTATCCATAATTCAGGAGTAGAAAATGTTTGCTGCATCACATATTATGTGACGTAACACAATGGGCAGATGATCTTTGACGGGCAATCTGGAAGAGACCATCTTCTTAGCAGATAAGTAAGCTAACCCACGAATCGCTATTGCCCCGGTGTGAACTTCAATAAACCTGGGAGCGGCCGTTTACCAGCAACGTTTAACCCATTAGACAGTAACTACTATTGCTCCACCTGGAGGAATATGGGCTGGATCAGCTGGCACATAACTCGACGACTGTGGTTACTGTGCTCTGTCAACAGCTTTGTGGTCTTAGCTACCACATAATGTGGTTAGCTCACCCACTCGCAAAACTGGAAGTGTCCCCATAAACCTACTGTTAGTCCACAAGCTCAGACGACGATTCGCCTCCAGGAGATCAAGTGAATAATATCCCGCTATATTTAGTCGACCTAAATTAGTTTTCCATACACCGAAGCAAACAGATTGCCACTGATAAGTTGGAGAAATAAGATTTCTGATCGTTGCAAGCCTGTACTAGCTAATACTTATTAAACAAACTGATTTTATTTACGTTCTTATACCTTATCTATGAAGTTTCGGTCACTATCTGTTACTCACTTATTTTGAAGGCTTCGAGTGCCATTTCTGACACACAAATTGTAATATTCTATTAAAACTTAATCGCAGTGCTCATAGTCTGTCTCGCATGGATAACATTCTGTCTCATCCTTTTTGCGTCCGGTGCAAGTTGTCCTTCGAGATTCTAGAATAGTGAGTGTCGGCATCTCTGGACTTCTGAAATATTTCGGTATTCACTTATGTGGTCAGTCACGTGCATCATGGAATGCCATAATCTTCTTCTTTTTCGAACTGATCAGTTCGTCTCCCCGAGCAAAATTGCGTGCAGACAGAGTAACTACTAAGTGACCTGGTTGTTATACGAGGTTTAACATCACAGTAAATTCAGACTCACATAAGTGGCTCTTCGTCATAACATAAATTGTGTGGTTATGCATATTCGGTACTTGAAAAATCAGACTATGCGTCCATTTGTATCTAAGTTAAACACAGCCTGACTAAACCTGAGCAGTCAGAGGTGACGACTCGAAATCCAACCTCATCGATTGCTAAACACCTCATGACAACAGGTCACCAAGTTAACCCATCAAACTCATTCAAGATATTGTTGCGCAATCGAAACCCGAAGTTGTTAGCTTTCTCCAAAGCGATGCTCATCCGACCTTACCAACCGATGTTGTGTGCACAAAAGTGGTTGAGACAACCTATCGGGTTGCCACGGTCATGATTACGCAATAATTGGTGTGCTTTGTAGGCCTGTCTAGTCCCTGTTTGTCCTTATTTGTATGATGTATATAACTGGCATGTCTTAAGTTTGCAACTGATACTAGTGAATGAAATATTAACATATCGCAATATATGTCTTCTTTCTGCTCTGGTGGATAGGTGGCAGTTACCTTTCATTATTTTGGCACATAATGAGCTTTTGAGCGAAATGTACTCAGATAAACATCCAGACTATAACGCTCTAATAATACCAGCTGGTCACCTGATGAATCCGCTTATAGTCAACTCGTTAATGAAAAATCTATTATGAAATGTGAGGTAACCGTGAGATTTTGTCGCGGGACCGCAAACAAAACTTCAACAACATATTAAGCAGTCCACCGACATTCGTATTAAAAACGTTCTCTAACTACACTAGAGGTGGTCAGCATTCACGGTTGTTCAAACAGTTCCAATTCTTAGAAAAAAAGTTGTCTTTTTATCGAATTCCACCGATGGTCGTTCACCTCATACCCGACCAGCGGCTTTACATGGTGGAGTTTTCGATTCGAATTAGGCTATTGTTTGTTACAAATCTCCAGACACTTTACCCAAGTTGTTACAACCGGAATTAGACAATATATTGTTCCTCGATATCATGTGCGACACAATCGAAACATGTATGCGAGGTGGTGGATGGGCGTATTCCGTCAAAGGTCTGAGGAATTAATTTCAAGAATGTTTGCGAAATGATGAGATAAATCTTGTGGTCAAACAGCTAATCTAATTAAGTTTTTAAATAATAATTTCACAACGGCATTTCATTACTGGTAAGTACCATTCTCATTCAATCTGTCCAAGCGTCTATTCGTTAACAAATGTAAATACTTATACCATTGTGATAGCTACAAAACTGTTTTCCTAACGATTTGTTTAGCCTTAATGACAGACAGTCAGTGGCCGTATTTACACATCTAGACAGTTTTATGATCCCGGTTAATCTTCTGCGTGTGAGAATAAAGGAACTTGCACCTGTGTTGAAGTGTTTTTCAGCCATTTTCAAGCGTTTTACAATTTCAAAGAAAAGAGAGTAATACCACGTTTTATGCAAGTAACTGTTTTCATTACAATGTGTCTGAAAAATACTTCTTTTTTGGCGCGTGTGTATATTTGTCCGCAAGTATACATAGGTGTATATGTATGCATGCTGATAGTCAGATTGCTGCTACCTCAGTGCAGTGGGTTTTTCTTCCATTTGTTTCCACAAGGAAATTAGCAAACATTTTCCATCAATACATGCTTGTCATAAACGAGTAATATTGACTAATACACTTCAGACTGCCGAACACAAGTCAACTGTATCCTGAACGTGCTTCACGCTCTTCCCTAAATAGCCTATTTTCTCGATGTTTTCGGGTTCATTCTTTCACTGTGAAGAAACGCGGCTGTGAAAAGCAGTAGCAAGTATGCATTTTTAGTAATAAACTTTTGTCATCTAGCGGAAATTCGTTTTATTTTTGAAGCCAGTCTGTGTTAACTGTATGCGCGCAACATAAGCAAAACACTTTCTAGGTAATGTCAGCATTTCCATAGTCTATCATTACCCGATTCGGCGATTGCCTAATTTGAATCACGAAACTGCTAACTGAATCGCAGCTTTCCACTAATGGTTGTTGTTGTAATAACCCACTGATTAAGGAAGTTATACGTAAAAATAACCTTAAATTTTACGTACTGACTACGTCATTACCTTCAAGATAACTTTTAATTCTCTCTGTGGATGCAATTTCAATGGTGCATACATCAGCATGGGAAATATTTTCAAAATTTAGGAACACATGGAGTTAAGGTAAAATTGATATAAACAATTCATAACACTTTTCTTTTAGAAAAACAGTTATGCATTCACTGTGATTTCGTGTAGCTTAATTTGTTGGAATCAAAACTACTTATGTTTTACGATATCGTGCTCACTGGTAATTTACTTTGCCTGTATCTATTGGTCAGCTTGTCGTAGGCTACTCAGTTTTAACAGATTTTAACTGGTGACTTATAGCTTACGCGATCGCTTGCTATTATAACTAGTAGTTATGGAATAGGCATGGATTCCGCTATCCATGTTGATCCTGGGTTTCGCCACAGTGCATACAGTTGGACTATTCTGACTTCCATTCGACTGATGCCCTCACTGTGTAGTCATTCACGTTTTTCCAATAGAAAGACTTATTGGGGCTTACGTGTGTTCAAATTCTACACACAGCAAACTATTACCAAGCACTAACATGAATGACCACAATTAGGAACGGATCAATCTGTAGTTATTCAGGACCGTATAGTTGATTAATACGTTATGTTCAAGGTATGACGAACAACTCATATTTTACGTTAAAGAACAGGTTGAGTTGGATTATTAACTGTCCACAGATAGCAGCTCAAAATGTACTCGATGAGTTTTGTTGATCAGCTGTACACTTAGTCTTCTTCTTTGTAATTTATTGCAGACTACCCCCAGTATCTCATTTATAAACGTCTAGTAACGTACGTACCTGTACGGATATACCATCAGTTATTGAAATATTTCACATTCTAGCCCGATATTTGAAAGCGCTTTGTATAATATTTCCTTGTAGACCAATGCGAGGTATGGACTATTTCGTGCGACCAATTCACTTAAGTATTACGAAAACAAAAATGAGTCTAAAAGTTAACACATTCTAAAGTTATTCCTGTTGCCACATCTCAGATCATAGAAATCAACTTCAGAGCAAGAAAAAGATTTGTTGAGGAGACCTTTTTTTGTATTTAAACACAGTTTTTTGTCACGGGCTAAATTTTCTTGTAGTTTAATTGCCGTTAAGTTTAAGCGAATGCTGGTGGAACTGTAGTCATTTGAAAACAAAAACAACCAGTGAAGAAAACCTTCGATTCATGTCAATAACTTTGATCATTTTCCTATGTTCTACTGTAACACTATTTATTACACAAACAAATTCATCTCTCTAGTTACCATACCACACACCTATTGAGAGGTTATACTCAGAGATACCTTCAATAAAATGTGTACACTGCTATTGGTAAGTTCACGTAGCAGGCTGCTGCACATGTTTTTGAAATAATTTATTATTCGCTTAATAACTTAGCTTTGAATGAATTTTCACTAGTTTCCAGTGGTGCATGTCGATATCAGACATGCGTTACACCTGGACGAATACAACGTTCTCAGCAAACGTGTGCTGCTAACAGGCTATAAACCTGTCGGAAGTAACTCTGGTGTATTATACTGTTTACGAGCTAACACTTAGTTGTTCCGGTCTTGATGACAAATCAGAGTATTTTATACGACAGCTGAGTCCAGACTCATATTTACCCATGTTAACACTATACGATTATAAGAGTTTGGAAAGACGATAATGATATTTATGATAAGTAAAAACTCTTCATCGATAAGTTTCTCTGTAAAGTTTGTGGAGTCCGACCACCTGTAATAAGATTTGCCAAGAAAGTATTTTAGAATTCGATTATTGGCTTACCGTTTCAGCCCAGTCTGTAATTCAGATGCTTCCCGTTCAGTGTGTGCAAGCTCTTGCCAAAAGTGAACTGTTATTCATAACAAACACTTCGTAACATGTATATATATATATATAACTATTAATGGTTGTGCTTTGGAAAAGGTTTTAGCACGACTAAATGTATTTTTTGCTGGAGAATGTTATGCGTGATGCGTCGCACAACCCTGGCATACATGGATAAAACGTACCAGTAAGGTAACGAAACAACGAGTAAACTAATTTAATCCTAAGCCGTGGGATTTAGCCTTAATGTTAAACAGTTACATCGTATATGTATGATCCCGGCCAGGTTCACCAGTATCTCGCTCCCTCTCTGAGCATGTGCATGTACACACCGACTTGAGTTGAAGGTTTTCAGTATGGTTCAACCGATTTTTTCTCTTTTCCTAGTACGGTGTGAATATTACAGAGATATAAAATGCAAACCATAGCAACAGGCAGCAAACGGACTTGCATTGTGTAGAAATAAGGAACTCAATCGTTGCCATGACAAAGTTCCCTTTGAGGCCGTTATGCACACGTAACCAGAAAGCATGTCTGATTCACTTTGTGTTATTAACAAATGTTTACATTTTAATCTGAGGCAAATAAACTTGCAAGTCAAGGTTCGTAAATTATAGTCCATGTTGTTTCATTATTTCCTATAGGCAACTATGAACGCGTAAGTGACCCAAATTAATACCAAAAAGGCAGCTGGATAGACTTTCGATTATTGTTTAGCTTGTCGTTTGGCCGTTTCTCAACATTTCCAGCCAATATTGGTAGGTATCCATGTATACTCACGATTGTTACGTTGCATTCCGGACTGACGGTGGCTGATGTGATTAAAGCGAGTACAGCCTATTGGTGCTTTCGTGTGTGGTGTGGATGCATAGGTCCCAATTTAAGGTTGCACTTGACAAGTCCTCAGTGCGGTAGTGGAAGTAGTTAAGTGGACAATACAAAAGCTCAAACGGCATTGAGTTTTGTATCATAGTGATGGTTATAATGAAAGTCGATGCCAAAATCTTTGTCTATTGACCAGCCATTTGTCAAAATAGATAACGTCTGACTAAAACGCACAGTGATGACTAAAAAGTGGTTCACTGGTTAAAAATGCGACTGTGAAATGACAGAAACTGTAATACTCTGAAAGTACTGGTCAAAATTATCAGTACCAGATACACGGTTTGTGTACAGTCATTAGGTCAGTTAATTTTGGATTTCATTTACTTCCAGCCCGGACGTTGCACGGTCAAAAATGATTCCGATATTAAGGATTCAGCCGGGACGTAAACAGCCTAACTGACCACTCTGGGAAATTAGTTCTGAAGGAAACTCTAGGCAAATTCCATCACTGTACACATTTTGAAATAAAATGTGCAATTTTCAAAATTTTGTCGCCAAGATCGCTACGGAAGTGTGACGGCTAAGATCACTTGTGAGTGGTGTTCGACCTATTTCAACAAAATCCCCTACTACATATTAGTAATCGGAATGTCGTCCATTAAGTTTACTGAATTCTGTGATTTGAATTTGTGCAGAAGTATTAGCAATAGAGACATCAAACGGTGTCACGCGGACACTTTCTGTACCTCTCCTCGAGTACCACTCACAACCGAATGTGACTGAGTGATTGCATATATACTAATTCGGCCGTGTCCAACGTAAGGTAATTGATGCAGTCATCACCACGGTTGCATCATGACAACGTAGCCGGTCTTCTAATCCTAGCCACAACTCGACCTTGGTGCTTCTTTTCTTTAGGGACCGATTGAAACATCTAGTGGAATAAAAAAACTGTGATCAGTTATGTTTAATGTTCATCGCATAGAATAATTATTGCTAAGTTCGTAAGGTTGTCGGCACGGATTGTATAAAATGCACCTACGTTTGTGAGTAGTACAAAGTGTGCATTCGGGAACTAAACAGTAGATCTCAACGGCAAGAAAACGAGGAACCAGAATTGACCATTGGAACCATGTGTATGTGTTATATGACGATAAAATGCTGTCCAAAGGGTGCGGGTACAAACTAGTGTGCGTGTTTGTTATCCTATATTTTCAGAGCCCTTAAGTGATTTCGTATAATAACACAACCTTCCATGTGCCCGAGAGGCAGATGTTAGAGAAAAGCTGTCGAGTTTCCCTTTGGTGCATATATCACAATTTTACTCTCAGATTTTAAGACAACGTCATTCGTATCACCGGCCAACGATCACCATATCTCTGAACCATGAAAACTATTTCATGTGCAGGGTGTACCATCATGTTACCTCTCTGCTTACAAAGATTGTTCCAAGCAAGCATACACTATGCCAAAAATGGCGCCCGCTAAAGCTATCTCCTGTGCGTACTACTGTCTTAATCCAACATGAACGAAACACTGGTTGGTTATATTTCGCATTTACAGTGATTCAGCGTCTTCATCTCAATCAGTGATAAACGGTCAGTGATGATTATTTCGATAACAAGGTAGTGTTATTTGACAAGTTCCACTACGAGGACATTGTGGTATACATTTCTTTTCATTTGGTACAACTCTTTGGGATGCGTTTTGGCGAATTAAAATGGAAAATTGCTACTTCAAATCAAGAATGCATACGTTTAGCTTATACAAAACAATGTAGTTATAGTTTTAATCGGCCTATTTGCTTACGTTACGTCACGAATCTTCCAAATTGCTTCCATTAGTTTTTGCCTTATTCCGGCTTATCACAAGCATATTCATTAAGTCTACCTTCGTGTGTATAACTTGTTCACTGAGTCACAGGTCTACTCAAGGTACAGACAGTGGTCCATTTTGTTTTACCCCAATCCTCAAATAACCATGTACCAAGAAGCTGTCATGTTTGTCATAGAATACGCACGGCCACTTGCAGCACAAAAAGACAGAAATACTTGCTAGAGTGAGCCAGAAAAATGGTCATTAAGGAGTTTTACGGACTGTTTGACTACAAAGAGTTACTCAAAACTTGTTCCAACTCGTGAGTTTGGTTGATCGCATACTGAACTCTGTAGTGTTTACACGGGTTGTCTCTGGCGGTGGAGGTAATATAGAGGAACCGAATACCAATGCATCGGGTACGGTTAACATTAAAAACCTCATTATTTTCAATCGATTTCTGGACACGCGGTAGGCGATCTGGAAGTCAACTTGCCTGCTGACATGATGAGTAAAAAAGAATAATCGCTGCCCCTGAATTTGTTTTAACCAGAGAACTGTTCAACTGAATAGGCAGGTGATTTTATATTCTGTCGGAAAATCATATTGTCTTACGACCAGTGGATGAAGTTCACCATGAAAAAGTACATGAGGATGTACAGCGACTTTTTATAGAACACGGAGGTTCGAGTTACGTAATATTGACTGTGTTAGAGCGAAAGACCACGTACAAGTGAATTATAAAGTAGGACGTTTCAACTGCTTTCTTGAGTCCTTTTATGAACAGTATTGTCGTTGAATCAGTTTCCGGAGGAAGATTACTGAAGACATTCCCTAAGTACAAAGGGTGATTTGGGTGTGGCCTCGAACACCTGCTTCACCCTCCAGATAAATTTTACCAGGTAGCCATCCCTTACGAAAACCTCTGTTAAGAGATGCATCTCGGCTTGCGAGTCGTCAGTCGTACAGTATGTCAAGACCCTCAGGAGCGAGCAACATTGGAATTTTCTGTTCTGTTTAACTAGAACGAAACTCTCGCTACCGCTTAACATACGCTGCTCGCTTAAGTCAGTAATAGTTTCTGTTAGCAACGAAATATTCAGAAAATTTATCCTACTGTTTGTCTAAGACTCTAATGAATCTAACTGCTATTGAACTGAGTTATAACTTAGTAGGACGGTACTCTCTCAGCTGTTGAGCTTCCCATTCCCGTAGGCCAAAATCGATCGATCCTTTGTGATTAGTCATCAAACGAGCGAGAATCGGCCAAAGTCACAGAAGAAGTGTAGAGTTTTGGCAAAAGAAAAGTAGATGTTATACGGGAAGATAACATGCAGTCAACGTTTTGTTTCTACTTCTCGGCTGTATCTTTGTGATTTGCCTAAATGCCTGCTCAGTTTTAGTTGGAGTGACGTAAGGGGATAGTCCCGCAAGTGTAGATCCCATAACACACAACAGAGCAAAATTCGGCTTGTAGGATTTCGACTTCGAGGGTTTAATTTTGCCGAAGCTGGGTAGCAAGTTGCATAGCGCAGTGGCACGGTTACACCAGACGTCATATCGCTTAGCCCTGTCATTGCATTCTGTTCTGGCTATCGTACTCCACTACCGATAGTTGCAAATGTCTTAGGAAGTGGCAGGCATCAATGAATCTGACTGAACAAAATAAAAGACATTTTTCTTAGTGGAATACGCTAACGGCACTGGTTTTTTACAAAGCGATAGCTACCGTAGAAGAATATTTGGGAATTGGAAAGATTTGCAAATTAGTGGCGGACCGACTGGGAATTACAGGCTTTCCAGTGGTCATCGATTTCCTTGGTGAAGTTTTCAAGCGTTGTTATACCTTAGGTAAGTTGCATCGTGCCGTAGTGATACCCCATAACGTTATTTCTAACGGGTGCGCGGTATTTGTTTAGTTCATTTACGAGCCGTATCATTCTAGTCTAAGTCAGTAGTGATCATTCCGATGGTTTATAACAAAAAGTGATACTCTAACGAAGACAAATTGCGGTGTTCACTGGAGTAATGTGGAATGCTCATTCACGGATGTTGTTCTCCCAACTTCTCTGGGAACCCTAAACTGAATACTTTCATACGTAAGGCAGTTAAATTAACCAAAATACCTGAAGTATATTCTTTCAAACTCAACTAACTTGTCACTTGAAGACAAATGACTCAGCTATGGTTTCGCTATGGAGGATAAACCTAACTAGTAAATATGATACACTGCAATTTGCACAGTTCAACGTTTTGGTTGAAAGTTGTCTATGGGGGCACCTTCACCGTAGCTTTTTATTATTGACAGTTCATTACAGACGAGAGCTTAATCCGTCTACCTTGCCATCGGTCGTTTCTTGAAAGATGGATTTATAACGATGACTGAGGGTGTTCGTCCTTAATTGGTTATTACACACAGAAGTTGCAAGCCCTTTAGTTGGTCTGGTCAAACTGTTTGTAATATTGCTGCTTCGACGAACTCCTTGGGCTGCTTCCTTTAAACGAAACTATGCCTAATAAATAGTATCATCAAGCTCCTTACGCACGAGCGACATCACTGTCAGGGAACTAAGACTGTTTATTAGTAGTATACGCCATGCCTAGTTATCGTACGGTGAAAATATATAATAATATTATATGCGTGTATGCGACCAATGTTCCTGTGTCATAATAATGAATATTTTTTGGTGATTACAATAAACAACCACTTTCTCCATCATAAACACGTTGGTGGGTACAAGCCATCAACAAACTATCTGACGAGGCCCTCATGTCTCATGTAAAACTTTACCGATAAAGTGTTTTGCCGCTTGCTAACACGATTTCTCAATCGGTTTCAGGCATATTCTAAGTAATTCTTCAACATCTATTTACTAGAGATTTTTTACCTTTGTTTCCCTTCAAACATGTCCCTAAACACGGTAAATGTGGACTTCACGGCAAATGATGAACAACTTTTACGTAATTCTTACGTATTATTGACGTTTCGTGTTGTACAAATGCAGGCCAGCTGTGTGCATTTGCTTACCCGCAAGACACACCTGTCTAACAAAGTCGCTTCCAAATTTTTAGACGGTAGAAGTTTTCTGGCAGCGCGTGTCTGGAATAACCAAACACACATTTCAACTTATAGTTGTTTAATAAAGAATCTTCGTTTTTGCATGTTTATTCCCTTCACGATATGCGAACTGGTTAGCCACTAATGACGCAGGTCTGTTCCCCAGTGCTTCTGAAGAAAGATTTGCTTCCAGGTAGGTTAAATCATGTTTTCGTTACACCACACGCTGAGTATTTGCGTCTCTTACAGATAGACTTCTACAACAAATGCCATGTCGAATAGTTTGCACTGACAGCAGTTGCTACCTAAGAGGAAACTGATAACTAATGAGAAACTTGTGTATACTGTTGCTGCATTTCGCCTCTGATACAAAAAACTCTTTCGCTAAGGGAACTAGTCAAAATGTGGGGTAATGTAAACCAACGAGTGGCGTTACACACTGGATGATTATGGTAGTGTAAGACATTTTTCTCCACTGCTTGAGCAACGATGAGTAACGGGTCCGAACTTCTGAATGTCAAGTGTAGGGAGTGGGAAATGCGTATGTTGGAATATATGTATAAACATTGTGAAAGACAAGACACCAGGTTTCCATATTTTTCTGCATCGTTAGTTAGAATACCAGCATACGATGGCCAGGCATACACGGAAACTGGTGGCAGAGACAGGGCGATTGAAAACCCGTCTGTTTTGTCCTTGTCAGTTGAGACTTTTTCTGAGTTGATAACCTTGGTAATCACGCACTATCTGGCCGTCTGAATTTCATACCTCCACGTTTTAACGAAAAGCTGTTATGTTTACCAATAAAAATTATCTGTGTTTGTTTGTTCAGAGTGTGAAACTCCAATTGATTGCTGCATGACTTTTAATCCGAAACTTTGAATTAAAGTAGTGAATGCAAACAGTGAACTCAATCAAACTGCTAAATGGATGTCACTTTGTACATTTTTATCAGTCGCACAACTTGCTGTCATGTTCATAGTCATGAATTAAGAGAGGACAATGAACACAACAGACAATCATACCATACAAGTGTTAATTAACTGGCGATATTTTTATTTCGAGCTTCCCAGCTGACATCACAAACATCGCTGTAACCCTGGACCGGATGAATTTTAAGTGTTAGCCTAAATGCAAAATGGGCAGAATTGAGAAATTACAAATTCGTTTCACGAATTTGAATCCAACACTTCTACAATATCAGTTGGTGGTTATCCAGTTCATATGTGAATTGCCGTAGTGTTCAAATTAGTCATAAGGCTACCTGATTGTAGAGTATCTCGGTCGTTTGTTAATCCAAAACATTTTTATGTAAACATGATAACAGCGCGATTCCATGAAAAACCGCTTTTATAAGTAAAACAAAATCGAGTAAATTGGGATCTTAAAATACGAAAATGTAGATAAACTTATTAAAATATCATCGTGAAACTCAACAGTCTTGATCGAAAAATCGAAAAATTCAGTGAAATGTTTGATTTATATTTTTTTGCTTGGAGGAAAATAGTATATCGCACATGCCATTCTCCAGGAGTGTAATATTCTTTAAGAATAGTTTGCCGTTCGATGCTTTTCATTGCTTTTCATTGCTTCCTTATGACCAAGACTGTCCATTTTCAAAACGATACCCCATAGGTTTTGTATAGAGTCTAATTCAAGACGTCATAGCATTCTGTCTAAATAGTTGACATTTTTATGTAAGAGAACGATCTGAGAAATGTGTATGGAAGATAAAATGTAAATTACCTAAATGGGTGGCAAAAAAATAATAATCTGAAGTTTCTCATTGTGTATTGATGTAAAAGTCGTTTTTTTTATTCTATCCGGTATTACTTACACAGTTGATTCTTTGGAGAAAAAAAAATCCTCCTCAGATCATCAGCGATTCAAAAATATATCCATTGGAAGTCAAGCATTTAAATTCTCTTTCCAGGCCCTGCCAATGGAATGAGATACCATCTGGACCTTCCTCACTACACTACTTTTCTTTATTGAATAGAACGCTGTTTTAACGACCACTCTTAATAACATGATGTTCTCGCCAACTTTAATCCATGCTGAAGATTGAATTTATTGTGTGACCGTGTGCACATCAATTCTCGATAAATTCAACAAAGTAAATTACTAGGTGGTTTACACACTCACCTTGCAAGCGCTAGACGTTTTAGTCAACCTGTTCACAATCATCTTTTTGAGACCGAAGAAAACATCTTTCATCTCGGTTAACTACTCTTCAGCCACCAACATCTTTTGGCTGTACAGTATGAAATGTGGTTCTCAAAGAATGTGCTCACAGCCGTTATTTATTTGTTGTCTACCTAATTTTCAGATTGTTAAGAACCAATATTCACACATTCTATTGATGTGAGAACCACTTTTTGGCGACAAGTTAAAAATCACACAAATGAACTGCTATCCAGTGACCTTGGGAACATATCAACAAGTAGGCCATGCTCAGCAAACTCACAGGGGGAAATTACATCCATCACCGACCAGCTTACTTAACGAGTCAGAGGATGAAATATCCCATTCGTAAGCTACGTGAACGACGTGAATGGTGGTACTATGATTTGTTCGCGCCCGCCTACGGGTACTTAATTTTACGTTTAGTTTGACCTTCCACGCATTTTTTTCCAAATTTGGACACCGCGAGTTGTAAATTGACTCAGACAATGTAAAAAAAGTGGATGGATTAGCAATTACTTTGCTCACTGTATCTGTTATACCGGTAAGAATGGGTTGGTCCTATTTGATGCACTGCTACACTTTTTTATTCGTAGACGACTTAGTACGTGAACATTTCTTCCACCAATGAAAATATTGTCGCTCATGGAGTCGCTTTAATGAACGAGGTTAACGTGTTTGGAGGGAAGTGAAATGATGACTGAATGAAGGATTGACCTCTGTCGAAGATCACGTGAGCGATGTTCTCGGAGGTGGCCATAACAACAGCTTGCTTTACTTACTTTAAGCAAGTGGTTACACAGCAAGCACATGTCTGTGGAAGTGTAACAAGTTTGTGAGGGGACAGTGCAGGTAATGTAAAATGTGTTTTTCTGACCTATAAGGGCTGAGCGTTGGAAACCACTCTGGCCGTTTTATTCCAGCAAGGTATGTTAGTTCTTGTATAGTTGAGGTGTTGGCTACGTTGAAGGTATTGATAGAGACCATGTTGTGTGGATCCATAAATCAGTTTCAAAGTGATGCATTGGATTGATAATGCAATTGATAAACAGATTTCAGAAGACCAATTGTGAGGTTGTTTTATCAAGTACTAAACGTTTGTTGGTGACCTGTTGTTGAAATTATCTCTGAAGTATTCTGAGTAATCTTATGCGTCACGAAGAGCCACCTTTTTTGAAGTCCATTAACTTGCGCATTATTAGTCATGACCACTCAATTCCGACTTGTACAAGAACAGTTGATATTTATACACTTTGAATACACTCACATATAACCGTAGCTTTCACACTTATCTACTTTAATCACATCATTTTTAAAAGCTGCAGTGTCTTCGACTTCCGCTCTTGGTAACGTTCTTCATTAGTGCGTATACCTGCACGGCTAACATTTGAACTCTGATCTGGTTGTTTTGAAGCAGCCACGTTAGTTACTGCCCCGCTGACTTTGCGTTCAGCACGGCCGACCTGAGTCAAACGCCTCAGTCATATTCAACAGTAGTATTCAGGGAGTTGGGCGAGTTATGTGATTTGAACATCAATCTCTAATCATAAGATCGTCACATTGAGCTGATGGAAGTGTAAGTGGGCCCCTTGCTAACTAGATCGAACAACCTCAGCACAGGTTGCGAACAAACGTGCTGGAGCACTTAGATAACCTAATGTGTGGTTATTGGTGCGGTGTCCAACACGAATCCCTCCTTAAACATGGACAGGAATTCAGATAATGGTTGTGACGTGAATAAGCACTAGTAAATGATCCAAACGAGAATGAAACGCGAATCTACGGCTTCTAAGAGTCAGTCAAACGTACATTTGAATGCAAAAGTTGCAAATAACTGTGGTTAGTGTTCGAGTAACATCACCTAATACATTGCTGCCTGGTAAAACAATGATAACGTTACGCCTGTTTTAGGAGAGTGCATAAACACATGATCGATCATGTTTCAGACGAGTTTGTTTTGTTACAAATCTGTTCGATTATGACATCGTATTTGTTGGCAATGTTGTGGTTGTCGAAAATTCGTAAAACGACTGTAGCATCTTATAACTTTCTTCATCTGACTTTGCTATTTGCCTTTGTCATTTGTCATTCGAGTTACATTTCATTTGTTTGTAACTTGCTCATTGTTTGTCCAACGTGTAAATAAACTTATAGGCAAATCTTCGTACAAATTTTGAATTTTGTCCTGATGCCGAAGATTCCCGAGATACGTATGGAATATTACTCTCACATTAGCTACTAATAAAACCCCACCACACTGTAACGACCATTCTGGGAACATCACATCTACGACATGTCATACCATAAACCTCCGTGAATGACCATTTCATAGTAATCTTCCATCAATCTCATTTAAAGCAATTTCTTTCATTCCGCTCATTCGTACTTTGTCCTGCAGTAAATGAAGTGCATGCTAGGGTGTGCCATTCGTATACGTTGGTTGACTGTATCATACATTTTCAATCACTGTGTCCTCTCGTGGACTACGCAATTTATAAAAAAAGGTAATCGCACGCTATCTGATTCCATTGCATGGTTAATTTAATCATCCGATTTACTATCCCTAGGTGGGCTAAACTAGGCTCTGAGTGCTTTCGTTAGATATCCAATCCTGTTTTGGTGAGCTTGAAACCAATGAATATTGGTGATTGGTTAAAGCCCTCTGAAAAAGCGTTTCCCAGATGCTCTAAATATATGTTGCTTACTGCAAAAATACTGTAATACTCAACTACTACACCATATGTTTGAAAATACCATCCGAAGACGTTACAACACTAAAGAGTGGGCAATTATGCCACCACACCCCTGTGAATATTAAGCAGGGATTTACAATCTTTGCTACTATCGCTCTTCAGAGCTCAGTTTTCAACCGGCCAGAACGGGTGATTTAAGTTAGTCAAAAAAGGCGGCGTACTGTGTGATGTCGCAGGAATTTGGTTGAAGTCCAACGTATCCAATTTTACTCACACTATAATATCAAATACCGTCCACCTAATCGTTCAGGGGTTACAAAAATGTTGTCAAAAATATATTGTAATTGCATATCCATGCGGTGCAAACGAGTATACACATAGGACCAACCGCCAAAAAGAACCTGAGTGAGATAAAAACATCTATATATTTTGTTGGGAAAAACGAACACTTGCCCTACTACTCCATATTTTCTCTGCAGGCTGACTGGTTTTCTAAATCCTTGAGTTACGTATTTTATTGCCGTCGGTTTAAAAACAATATGCAGAATACGATATGATACTAAGAAAGCTGTGATCACAGTCTTTGATTGATCCTGGATTAAAAAACTAGCGTATATCCACTCGCCTTCGCGTTGGATCAAGGGTCGTTATTTTTCAACATATATATATATAATGTATATAAAGCAATTTTTCTTAGTGGTGTGGTAACTAGCTGCGAGCGAAATGTGGATGTTGCTTGTAGGCGGTTATCTCTAGTCTTATTTACGTTCTTGTGTGTTAAATTGATCATTTACCATTCTTTATTGCACTCTTAGCGTTTCATCCGACCAAACATTCCAGGTCAATTTCCAGGGGCGTAGATGCTACAAGCAATTTTCTAGGATTGATTAATGCCAACTGGATCAGACGGAAACCATTGTTCTTTTTGGCATTAGAATATAGTCAAAAGATTTTAATAGGGTTGAGTTGTGACAAACAATTTGGTTAGGAAGAGGTGCAAATCTGGTATTTCACACAGAATCGCTCCACCAACCTCATGCAGTAAGTTTTCAGCGTATCACTTCACAGGAGCCAACCACCAATCTCTGTCGCCCGGGATAACAATAGGGATTCTGGGTTTTACAATACCCATCTTCGGTGAACTACCTGCATCATACTCCCGGAACACATCTCACGTTCATCCAGCTCACTCAATGTATGTTTATGTGGTGAAAATCTACTCGATTCACCGCTTATCCATACCCCAACACAACAGGAGTTCTAACAAGAGACCAATCCAAACGTCGCGTTCAAGATACTGCATCAGGATTGAACAACCCGTCTCAATGTTACGCCTTCTGTTATTCGCTTATTTCTTTGTTCCATATTGCACCAATTAACCTCCAGTTTGTGACTTTGTATGTGTCTATACGATCAGCCAATGAGTGACTATAATTTCTTTAATACTGTTGTACATCCATAAATTTGGCTGCTTGCCTCATGAATATGAACTGCTTACTGCAACTTGTACGAG
>JTDE01000699.1:18133-42971 GCA_014338405.1 Paragonimus skrjabini miyazakii
CAATATCTACTGGACCTCCTTCACAGCCCCTGCAGATCAAGCAGAGTTTCCCGCATGTGTCCAAATAAGTGGATGGCGTCAGCACGTTTCACCACCTACCATACTAGACCACACTTAGGTGTGATGAAAATCTACTCGATTCACCGCCTTTCCAAACCCCGACACCATGGGAGTTCTAACAAGAGACCAATCCAAACGTCACGTTGAAGATACTGCATTAGGATTGGACGAACCGTCCCAATGTTACGCCTTCTCTTATTTGCTTATTACATTGTTACGTATTGCACCAATTAACGTTCAATTTGTGACTTAGTATGTATCCATATGATCAGCCAATGAGTGACTATAATTTCTTTAATACTGTTGTACATCCATAAATTCGGCTTCTTGTCTCACGAATATTAACTGCTTACTGCAACCAGTACGAGGTCTTCTCCTTACTTGCGTGGGAGGTTTCAATTCGAGTACGATTTCTAGGACTGCTTGTAGTTCCTAATTCCGAGTATTACAGTTTAACAAACATCCATCGCGTTGAACAACAGATCTAGGTTACCTACCAGATGTATGGATCCCTCCTATCCAGCCTCTAAGGTTTTGCCTGTGATGCGGCAAGGTAGACCGATTTTCCCATTCCAATTGAGTCCCATATGAGATCCGACTTAGTCTTGACCGATAGTTCGTTGATTTACGAGACTCAACGCCAATCAGCTAAGAGTGCAGCGTTTGATTACTGTGCGTTGACTAGTCGTCCTTCGGCTGACGTAAAGAATGTGTCACGCGATCGCTTGGACACTTTTCCCCAAACGATGCTTCTTTTCCAGTTGTATTGCTAAAAGAGTTGTTTATGTTGTGCGTTCCTCCTCGGCAAAACTTCAATACGGCTTTTGTTCTACTTAGCTCAGTATTTACTCAGACTATGACTTTAGCTGGAATTGCCAAACCATATTTGAGTAGCGCGTGTCAGCTGAAGACATTACATAGTTTTCCGGCGCAAGCTCACTGTCCGAGTCTTTCAAGCATTCGAATTTTGTGCATGATAAACTGAACCGATTCGCGCTTACAGTTGTTTACTTCTCCTAGGTTGTCTATATGAAATGAAGGTTCCAACTTTTGAATTATCTGGAGCTTCACATCTCTGCAGGTTTTACCATTGCTTTTCATCCTTAATTATGGATACCGAAAACTGATCGCCTGATTCCAATTGTTCATCTCGTATGCACACGTTCTTGTGTGATGCACGGACGGTCAGCCGCGTCTACTTGCTTTATTTGCACTGCGTGATGCTGACTGAGGCGGGAGAAGTTTGATGCAGTCTACAGTGAACGCGTGGTTAATCTCTGACTGCTAGAAAAGTGAAGCAAGAAACGAAACTTCCAATAAAATGACCAATTTGTTTTGCGAACCCATAGTAACTTTTATGCCCTGATAACGTTAATTACAATTTTTGTCCGATCACTTGCCGAGCATTAACACAAACTTAGTGCTCCCCATAAACAAACCGTTATATTTTCAAGAGCAAAACAATTGTTCACCACTGTCCATTTGACGAATTCTTCGAAAACGCTGATCACCTATGTCACACTTGTCATCACCTAGCCTGACTAGTTGAATGCCTAAGTCTGCAGTCACTTCTACGATATCCGCACCTCGAATGGTGCGCAAACGATTAATGAGCCGGTGATTATTAACATCTTTGATTAGGTATGGCCCACAGTCTGTGGGGCAAAGGAAAAGCACGCAACGTCCGTGATGGGTGCTTCTCGATACTCTAACCGTACCTTTGACTCTGGCTGCATGTAAATCGATATTGACAAGCATTCGGTCAAGCAGCGCCTTCTTTTCGTATGCGCTTAGGGGAATTTCGACACCGAGTTGGTCAGTGGCTTCAGCCGCAGGGTCTCCAGACAAGTGAACATTGCAGTGGCACTGGGGAGCAGCTGTAGGAGGTGGAAATTGTAGTCGTACAGTTGTGTCCTAGAACCATATTCCAACAAGCCATAAGACATTGATAGGAACAGTTTTCAATCAGTACATGTGCTTGAACATTGAAGGTGTCAGGTGTAACTGATGTCTAGAAGTAGGGGTTTGTGTCAACAGGTACTCAACGTACTGAGCTAGCCAGTCAGGTTACCAGGGTTCAGGGTATGCGGAACGGTGTCTACACAGTCGGATCATGTTGTTCGTGACGTATAGCGGTTGTAAAACTGTGCAGTAGTAATTTTTTCTATATAATCGGACTCCAATACAACTATAGTTGAGGAAAACACAAATTTTCACCTCTTTACTTGGTTTATTACTAACATATAACCACCAAGTTCATTACAGTGGTATGTAGACGCGAATAGACTGAGTTGTGTTGATGTGATTTATCCGGGTGTTCAAAGCTGATCGCGTAGAATTACATTCAACGCAAACCAGATTTCGTTGAAAAGAGTGACCTCTATTGACTTCTGTGTTCGATACTCCCTGTGGATGTCATGGTACTACATTTTGAGTCAAAGGATGACCACATGGTTTTGTTCTCGCAAAAAGAACCGAAGCATATTATCACGTTTTTTTATTTCGCAGCAGTATTCATATCTATGTTTATAGGAGTCGTTCGGTTTGTAGGTTCTGTTTCTGCTCAGATTCCCATCGACATCAATTGTTCATCAGCACTTAATGGAGAATTCGGTCCACAGAGCCATCAACAGTCAACGAATATTCGCACCAGTTATGGTGAGCATGAAGTTGAAAACGTTCATGCGCTTTTTAAAAAAAAAGTAAATTAACGCAAACTCGAACTTTACATCACGTCGTTGCTTAAGTTCGCCATCCGAGATGACTGTAATAAAATATTATGACTGGATCGTAACGTTATGCTAGTCACAATTCGCGGTTTCCACCTGTTTGTTACACAGGCGCCACGGTTCATTCATTTCGTTGCAGTAGGATCAGAATAATTCTATTCTTGCGTGTTTTCTTTCAATCTTAGACGAAGTCAATTTCTTGTAAGTAGAATGATGTTTATAGCCCATCAGTTTTCTCAACTGTAGCGTTACAGATGACCCATACTGCAAAAAGTAATATATGATCAAACCCTTAACGAATGGAATATCCTAACTCAGTGCTTCTCAATCGTTCCCAGTCGATGCAACATTCGCACCTAAAAGAAAACCGTATCCTGTTCAAATGAAACATTTTTAAACGTACTGATGAGCAAATATAAAAAGTGGAAAGAAATCGGTTGAAAAAAATGATATAAAACATCTCAGCAAATGTGTAAACACATCTACTGTATGATTTTGCAATTCATAAAAACGGTTGGTGATTGCATAGTGCGTGTATTTCACCACTCATTTAATGAAGGCTGTCAATCTCCCTTGTTTACGTGTTCACACGAACTGGGTACAACTGGAGAAAAACACACTATCGTATCTGGAGCATGACAAACAACGTCGCTTTATACGTCTCCCGGGGATAAATGTGGTAAACCCTAGTTCACGCACGGTTGACATCTAGAGGCAGTAAAGGGTTCATTTCAGCCTTTCTAGCTATCGCACGAAGTTCACTTTGTGTAGTTACCAAACTGACTTCATTTAGTCCCTAAACAGACTAAGAATGGTTGTAACATAGTAGTCATATCTGCCAACTCATACCCCTCACCCGTCACAGCACAAGCGACCAAATGGTTGGTTAATGATATAGAACTGTTGCTATCCGTTCCGTTGTACTTTGATCCGATCTGGCCTAGTCTGGTTGGGTCTACCGTGCATGGTCAATAAAACATACACGATTGCTTTCGCCGTAAAATCCATATACCTAATTCGGCTTCGCAAGTATTTCAAATAACTTCATAGGGGTCCTGTAAAAGGGCATAACCACTAAACAATTTTCAAGCGTCACAAGCACACAAAACTGTCGATGTACATGTACACTTTGCACGAGGGTACTGCCAGTAGGTTTTCGATAAGTTGAGTTTGTACATTAATAAACCAGTGTAACAGTGAGAATAAGGGCTTTTGAGTCGCCAAGGGAATCGTACTTGAATGCGCTACTTTTTCGTAAATAGGACAAAGCATTAAGCCTGGTTGCAGTAAGTAGTTTTTCTTCATGTTGCAAGAAAGTAGAGTTATGAAGTCAAATGGGTACTTTGAAAATTGACGTCTATTGCTGATTGACAGCAACAGTACAAATAACCCCAGAAGTTGTAGTTTGTTAGGTTCAATGCAGCACGAAAAACCTAGCGAATAGTGGAGGATGTGCCGATAAAACTGTCCAAACAAGGTTGTGTGCCTTTAAGCGACATTGCATTTGTCCACTGCTGGATTATCCTTTTGATCTGAGTTTGAATAGGAGTTTAATAGAAAAGGTTTTCACCATAAGAAGGTCAAAAGTGTACGCACTCGCTTCTAAAAGTTAGTCGGAGAATAAAAGCTTGTTTTTATTTCACGAGCCTTAATAAACTGCCTTCATGTATGAAAGCAAAAGCCAGTTGTGAAAAAACGAAGGCTTGCGGCATGCCCTCATGTAACACTAAAACACAAGACATCAGTGTACTGGTATGTCTGATAACACAGAAAGACCCACGACAAAAGATAGACTGACGTATATATACACATTTGGTGACCTACGAGTGTTGTAGATAGGTAGTCTAAAGAACTGCTAAGTCTGTTAACCTTCAAGTATATCGAACGAATGGAGTTTTGAACATGTCGGCTGAGCTAACCCTGACCATCGAATCAAGCAACGTCTTCCGGAGTAGACGGATGCTAACTAGAAAGGGGGTTCTGTTCCCATACTACCCGCTCGTTTAAAGCGGAAGTTGAAAAGAATGACTCCTTGAAAGTTGATTTCTGGATACGGAAAGAAGGCTTGCTGTTAGGTCATTAAGTAGGCGGAAACTTTCCCACGTTTTTCATCAAATCTGCATCCTTTACAAAACGTACACTTGAGTCATCGTGCCTATGTTGACTCCAATTTCTACGGAATCTTTTTATACAACTCCACTGTTGTCAGTTTCTCAAGTTGATTGTTTAGGTGTTCAGTAGTTCGTAAACCTCGGTTACATACGCTGCTGCTGCTGGTTCCGTTGGGCTGGTTTGTGATTCTCGTGCAGGAAACTATTTCGCATTAAACATGCAAGTCACTGAATGAGTCACGATTATATCACTGGACTTCTCGGTTTTTACTATCCGGTGATTAATTACCTTCGTTGACCACTTGGATGACAACCGCTCCGGAATTGATAACTCGATATCTTGGGATTGTCCGCGAAGTGCACACCGTGAGACAAGTAGTATCGCGTGCGCTCATTAGGTCGCTGCCTCAACTGTCAAACCACTTTTAAGACAGGGGTGGTAAAGCGCTATTTTCCTTTTCAAATGTCATAAGACTACTGGACTAATTTAGTGAGTAAGTCCTTGGGGTGAAAGTTTCCGCAAATGTTCTCGAAGTGCAATCTCATTTATGCATACTTAGCCACTGCTGTACAGTTTTAATTAGACTTACGCTGCCCACCAGTAGGGTGCCTAGGTCTTGGTTCACGCCAAGATACAAATAGTCTGACGTCACCAAGGTATTAATCACAATCGAGTTCGTGACGAACATGGAAGTCTTTGTGTTTATTGATGCCGGACGACAAATTGTTAACCAATGTTTAGAAAGTTGAGGTATTATTTTAGAGCTCTCACAGATTTAGGACACTACACCTCACCCGATTTTTGTGTTTTTGGCACACGTCACTAAGCAAGCCTACGTCAGTTACATCCTTTCAAACGTGATAGTTAATCAGCGGGCCAATGAGGTACAAGTATTCTTGCAGAACTCAACTTTTCAATAAGTTCAACAGCAGCGAACCAGGGCCTTACTCGTCTCTTCGGCTACGAACAAACAGTCTATGTCTATCATACTTCATTGTTTGTACAAATGTTCGTGTAGCTGCAATATAAACTGTATAGGAAGGACAAACAGATAACCAGATTTTCGTATCAAACAGCACGTTCCCAAATGGCTGGAAATAGAACTAGAAATGCCAGCTCATGTATAAGGGCTGATTGACTACACTCAGCATCATCAAAGCCAAAGGTTGCGACGCATTCTTTACTACTTTTCGAAACAGCCGGAAACGCGTCTTCCAGTTTGATGAGGCTTCGTTTATCAGGAGTAAAAATCCCCCTGATATGCTCAAAACAATGTATTTTGATGCTGCGGCTACCCTGGTAACAAGCATCCTCAAATTTTTAATCATCATTTCCGTGTATGTTTGTCTAACTCCTTAAGCAATGACTTCCATCCTGTGGAATCTTATCTTCACGTTTAAATTTTTTAACATGACCAAATGTACGAAATGCAACTGCAGAAAACATTACATGATTAGCATCTTTCCATTCCTTTATTCAAGTTATTCAACGCAACGAACTACCTTGTATTTCAACACATTAGTGCAGTTACAGCTAGAGTAAAGTTACATCTTCGAAGGTCCTATTCATTTTAACTCAGTAACATAGTATTCGTTAAGAGGCGCACCAACACAACCCACTAAGCTACCTCATGATTTCAGACACAAAGTCAGGCTTGAAACAGTTGGTTCCCTTGAACAACTTGAGCAAAGCAGTTAGAACACAAAAACTGGTAGATGCGAATACTTCGTATTGACTCGTCAGTACCAAATCTACAAAAAAATGAGTGGGTTTTTTCCATAGCAAACAACCAGAAGGATGGATTACCAATAAGCAGGTTGGGATAAATCATTAAGTCCAGGGAAGGGTCAAACTCACGAACAGTCGTCTCTGAACTCAGATAGCTGACTTGAGTCGGTCGATTGCAACCGTTTTAGCAAACCGTAAGAATCTTGGGCTAGAATAACGTAACAGGAGTCCGAATGCACAGGATGGATCAATAACGTGACCAGTGGGTAGGACGTGTCTAGCGACTGAGGAAACTGACTGTTTATCTGTTTCAGCAACATTACCGTTCTCCGGTAACGCAGACTTCTGCACCAGTTTAAGTAAATGTTTCTTCATTTTGAAGATCAACCATCTCTTGGTTCTGTCTGTGTAACTTTCTTCGCAGTTACATGCAAATTGGTAAACACAATGTGAAGTGGCACCGATAAGTTGATCTCCTTTGATTGAAGGTACTGGTAACTTCTGATTCCGAGCGACTACACAAAGTTCAGCTGCAGTGAACATTCGCCTAATTGGATTCCTCAACCTTTGTGTTGTATGATACATTATATAATCGTCCTTCTTTTTCTCTGCAGTGACCACCTCTTCGGATGGTACTTTTTGTCTACTGTGCCTATCTATGAACCTTCTGGGAGTAACCAGTTGATTGTAGAACAAAAGTAATCAAGTATAGTTCCTCCGCAAGAATGTCGTGCGTACAGATTTGCCTTGACCATGTGAACAAAGTATTCGCTAGTGTTCGTTTATTTTGGACCTATGTGAAGCTGCCGAAGTTTAAGCAACAACCGGACCACATGAATTTCCTACGGACTGTTCTCTTAACCCAGCCATCTTCTCGACGACTTATGAGTATGTCTAGAAATGGCGGTCAGATGTTGATCTCAACTTCACAAATAACCTTCAGGTTAGAGCGACAACTACTTAGACGCCGTACAAGATTATCTACCACCTGTTTAGATCGAATGAATACTAATGTGTCGTCGACGTAAGGCCTGTAATGTGACAATTATCCTACCTCCGTAGGTAGCTGTTGCTCAGTTTTTACCATGAAAAAGCCTTCTAAGATGGGACCTAGTGGACTTCCCGTGACAACTCCGTTTACTTGACGGTAAGACTGCTCGAAAAAACGCAGGCCGAAATTCTCCGTTCTCTTCAATATGTCAGTCGGAATTGGCAGTGAAATGCCATTCATTTTAAAGAGCTCACACATATAATCAGTTGTTTCTAACAGTTGAACATTTGTGAACAGTGATTGCAAGTTTACAGATCATATTGGTTGACTAGCGATGTTGTTTCTGTCGAAGTCACTGACCAATTCAAAAGAATCTTTAATGGATTGTGACAATTTTTTATTTTACCGGGGTTAGAATAACGAACAGCCAGCGTGCCAACTTATGGTAGGGGAAGTTTGTCATTGCCGAAATCGGCCTGAGCGGCATCTCAAAATTGTGTGTCTTCGGCGAAAAGTAAAGTTGGGGTGTTGACGATCTACACGGCCTAAGAGATTTATACGTTACCACATCAGTAATTCTTAACTGTAAGAGCAGCTGAAGATACACTATGCGGTCCTCTATTTCGGTAACATTATCCACTCTCTCTATTCGCCGAAACTTTGTTCGGTCATCCAGTATTAACAACATCTGTTCATACGCATCTTTGTCCAGAATGACAGCTTCCGAGCTCTTGTTCGGCTTATGTGTAGCTAAGTTTTTTTTACTTAAGCTCTCTTAGTGATTGCAGGTGTTGCCTTGTGATAGCACACTGGCTATTACTCGGAGTCGTGATAAGTTCATAAGCTATATCGATTAACTTAGTCTTTAACCGACCTGGGTTGTCAACACTAGTTGATCGAAGGTAGTCAGATAATTGATCAGTAAGATTCTCGAACTGCGCTTCGAAACAAATGCGATCAGGCTTATGTGATAGTATTTTATAATCAAAGCCTAAACCTAACGCCCCTAGTTGCAGCGAATTCAATTGTACTCAATAACAGTTCAGTGCATGCTTACAGGGATCCAGTGGAATTGATTCCTCACCTTGGCTCGTACGTGACTTCAGCAACAGATTAATAGGTCATCTTTGTACTATCGCTGATTTTTTCTTATTGAATAGCGTAAAAGTGATAAGACAGAAAAGTGTCAAGTTTTCGACGACGGATTAAAGACGGCAATGTGTCCGACGCAAACCAGCCAGTCACATTCGAGCAGTCGCATTACATTTGAGGTTACTGTTGGTTACCTTCAGTTTGTTCTTCTTTAAGAGCTGGAGGAACTGGTTGAGAAATCAACGTGGTCGTGTGCATTCTTCAAAAGTTCACGATCAGTCTTGAATCTCAAACTGGCCACACAACGCAGTAATCCGCAGGTCTCAGCAGGAAATCGTCACCTTAGAAATTTGAAACAGTTGGTTCCCCTGAACAAAGTCAGATATTATTTAGGAAGGAGCTGTATAAGCGGGAAGATTCGGGCGGAAAAGTTCCGCCGGGAGCCGTGAGTGTGGATGGTTTAAGAAATACTTTCTCGCTAAACCGGAAAGTAGCATAAGCTTCAACAACACAACAAAGAAACACTTATTCGCATATAACACTGACCCAAGAACGTTACGGTTTTTCATGCGCAGTTCATGTATGGAGAATACTATTTCATCCCAACGTGCACTGTAAAGTTTCTTCTTGTATTTTCCTCCCACTACTCTAATATCCTATTACATGTTCATGCCTCACTACTGAGTAGTAGCGTGAGCAGCATAGCGTGATCGCTCGTCCTTACTACGCTAGTACTTCATAGTTCATATGTATCAAAAATTGTAGAATTATTCACAATTTTCCCCAAAACTATACACACTGGTCATAAAAAATGTAAATGTCTATCTCATTTGGTCCTGCCAGCATAATGATGTTTAGAGAACATAGAAGGAGCTTAGTGGAATTTCATTTGTTACATTGTTTTCTCACCAAACTAGAAATAAGGATCTCTGTAATTCCACAAGAAAGACTTTGCTATCGATTTTCCCAGAGTCAATGAGGTTGGTTTTCATACTTGTATCTGTCGTACTACTGAATCATTGTGTAGTACTGCCGGATGCTTGCACGTTTGCACGTCAGCGGCTTCTCCAATAATTCCTAGCATTTGTACATAGCATATTCAACAAATACTTCTCTTTTGTGTATAAAACCGAGCATCCAATGATTCCGTCAAAACGTTTTCAGCAGAACGTTTTTATGATGAATACTTAATAGATTTCCTTGAAAATTGTATACACGATATAAGCAGAACCTCGTTCACTATTCGTTGAGAGTTGATGAAGAAGAATTGATTGTCTGATGACTCACATCTGTCTGATACAACCTATTCAGGTGTATAACAAGAAAATAACACATTACCGTTTACTTAGAGATTCAGTTTATCGTAACTTCTAGTATTTTGCCCGTCCAGTTTTCTATTTTTCTTGGAATACCTAATGTAAGATCAAGGCCAGCAACAAGTTGATGTATCAGATAAAAATTAATCAGAATATAATACGTTTCATACAGTGTCTGGGTAGTATAAACACCCCCTTGCCAGTACTATGAAAATAAAAACTCATTTGACGGAAACTAATCGAAATTTCGATGCAAATCTTCCGTACTATGGAATCCCTGTCAGCGTCCTGCTGTCTCTGAAAGAAACCGAGAAAAGCATACCTTAATATCTCTATTGTTTTTGATATATTTCAATGGTTAAACAGGAATGACATTTTATAACACTTCGACCTGATTACCATGGTTTGATTCAGAAGGGAGTGGTGGACTATGAAGTTTTAGCAATTGTTGTTACTGGCCAATCAGATTTAATCACAGCCGAAATGAGAATTGGTCCATGAGCCCACGCATAATGCCAGTTGTATGCGTCAGTTGCCTATTCGTTCTGACACGCTGATTAGAAGGCAGGGATAGAAATGGGTGGAACTGAATATTGCATTTCAGAGGTCGAGTTATTTGACTGATGTGTGGAGTTGTGCCTATTTGGTTTCATAATAAACGGGATTGTTTGGCAAGCGCATGTGATAAACGCTTATTCCACTTCGAGGAATTGTAAACATTGCCCTTCTGCCTCACCATATGCCTGAGATGTACACTTATTGTGCCAGTGTGTTTAGCACCCGATTGATCTAATCATTTACCTTTTTCATTTTCAAATGGAATACGACCGTTCTGCACAACTAAAACACAAAAGTTCATTGGAGACGGCTGTACCTGTTGGTCCCTACTTTAGAACAGGCTCCGTATCCGAACCGAATGAAAAACAGAGGATCAAACGTCGCTCAGTTACCACCGGTTGGCCTCATATAAAACCGAGCTTACAGCGAAATACCAGTGATGTCTGTACGGCTCACCTAACACCCAAAGTCAGTGAGGACCCATTATGTGTTCTATTAGGAATGGAGACTGATACCGATTGCATTGATTCCAGCTTGCGATCACCGTCTGTGCATTCCAGAGGTCGTCGATCTAAACGTTACATACGGTCAGCCCCATCGGGTTTTGGTGCGAGGAACTATTCCACTGCACTGGGACCTTTAGAAGAAAAACATAAACTAAACCCATTGGAACGTGTTTTTCTGGAGGCTGCTGAACGAGGTGATAAATCCACATTGGCCAGATGTTTAAATTTCAAGGAAAAAGTGAATGTAAATTGTGTAAATATGTTGGGACGCACAGCAATACAAATTGCTGTGGATAACGAAAACATTGAATTGGTCGAGCTGTTACTACAGCAAGATGGGATTAAAATAGGAGATGCTCTGTTATACGCAATACAAGAAGGGGTGTATCGTATTGTTGAAATGCTAATCGATCACCCGTCCATCACAAAGGAAATGCTTGGCTCTTGTTGGAAAGATACAGAGTACGGATTTCTTGTGAAAGAAGAGGAGAGTCATGATTTTTCTGCTGATATATCACCAGTTATTCTGGCAGCCGTCTGTAATCAGTTTGAAATACTCCAGTTGTTGCTTGATCGTGGGGCTCGCATAGAAGAACCGCATAAATCCTCCTGCGGTTGCGTTCAGTGCTGTCACTTGGTGGCGGAGGATCCTTTAAAACATACACTACAGCGAATAAACACCTACCGAGCGTTAGCCAGCCCTGCTTGGATCTCTCTTACCTCCCCGGACCCTATCCTAACGGCGTTCGAGTTATCCTCGGAATTGTTACATCTAGCTTCGCGTGAAAACGAATTTAAAGAAACATTTATCTCCTTATGTGAGCAGTGTCGCAAATATGCATGTGACCTGCTCGATCTTTGTCGTGGAACCGGTGAGGTAGTGGCAGTGCTTAGCAAGAGCAACACAAGCGATAGTGAAGAGTTCACCGAGTCGGATGATGAGCCTGAAGAGCTGAACAAAGCGCTCTCTCACTCACCTTCTGAACTAAATCCCGGTAGTTTTGACAGTGCGAATGGATCCAAAGTAACACATAGCGAGGGTCATTATGGGTCCACGACTCGCGCAGATCGAAGTGACTGGCGACGTCTGGCGCATCGGTCAAACGGTCCAAAAAGACGACAGGCTAGTGGTAGTCGAGCCAGTAATGGGGCACAGCTATATCAAGGGCAAAGTTTGGAAAGCCAACGTACCGTTTCGGACGAACTAATCGATGACATGTTTACGCCCGGCGCATCAAAGTTGTCCAAGAAGCAATGTACATCTGACACGAATGAACACGTGCTTAGGTGTCAAAACAGTAGTTTACTTCTCAGTGTTCCTGGTCCAGTCGTATCCTCTTCTGTTCAAACCCATGTAGATTCTGAGGATAAAGATGAGGAATCTCTAAGACGCCTCGAAATCGTGGTTCCTAGTCCAGCAAACGTAAGTGCGAATTCAAGCGTTCCGCACACTCACAAAGCCGATTCAACTTCGGATGATGGCTTGATTATTTCTTTCGCCACCACTCAAGCGGGGCAGTCAAACCTGTTTTCCGGACCGCGCAAAGTCAGTTTTGACCACGAATCTACACAAACTCATGCTCTTAATGTAGACAACGGGAATGTTTTCAATCACAAAAAAGGCTGCTTTCACTGTAACTTGAAGAAAACAAACAAACAGAAAAGAGCCAAACGTTCCAGTCAGTGCACAGGAATTATGGAAAATTCTTTTAATAAGGATGAACAGATGTTTTGTGCGTTTAAACTGGACAGACTTAAATTAGCAATAAAACATGAACAAAAAAAGGTAAGCCTCAGTTTGCTGCTTTGTATCTAAATGTGAAATTCTTGGTTTTTACCTAGGCTTACAGATTGGCTCATTTAAACTCAAAGGTTACAATTAAGTGCATTGGTTTAAAGTGCACGAAATTCAATTGATCCCAAGTGAGATACCGTGCAGTCTAGACAAATAGGCTAAGCGGAAACAGATAAACCCCGAATATTATTTTGCTAAATCATGCGATAACGCCATCAGTAGCTTGTAGAACTCATACGAATGTGAACCTTTTGTACAGTAGTTTCCACTTTGAAGAAATGGTCGCTCAAGTATGAGGAAATAGATATATGTAATATGCTACGGCCAATCGTGTGCCTGATTATATAAGAATAATGGTTTAATGTTCCCTGCCTGACATCTCAGCTGCAGTTCATCCACAATAACTTGAGTTTGCAGGCTGTTTAATAAAAGTTTACTTCGGAACCCATCAAGCTCAAGCAAACTGTCAACCCAAGTTCGAATTATGTTCACATTAATAACGTACGTTTACTATCCACTCCCAGTCATTTTATCATACATTTCAGATTCCGGTGAGATTAGCAATTCGGATGAATCATAAGATCTAGTGCAAGACCCCCAATTTCGATCTTAGGTCACCTTAAAATATGCTTATAAAAGTAATTATTGTCTATTCGTTATCAACTCCTCATCGGCGGTTTATATTCGGTACTTCATCTATGAAGATACAGTATTAACGATTAACTGCATCAGATTATAATGAAAAAGTGAGGTCACAAGTGAACTGTGATGTTCGGAACCATTGTAAACTCACAAACTGGCTGCTTCTATTTGATTTTTCAAAGTTAGGTCAACAATTCTGACATTGGTCTCATTTTTATGTCAGTAATATTGGAAAAACATACGATTCATCACAGTGCAAAAATAATAGACAGTGATGCTTTAACGGTGTGTATTGTTTCCTACCTACTTGCACGTTAGGGCAACTTTGCAGAAATCTGTCGAGTAAACTATACAATGAAGTGTCAGAAAATATGTTGAGTTTTTTGTAAGATTTTTACTCAAAGCTTAATATAATCTCCATTGTACGTCTGCAGTACACGTAGACGAGACCATGGGTGCAACACCAGTATTGCTCATCTCCTTAAGACATAACAAGAACGACTTACTTACAAACTGTCTAGGTGAGTACATCGCCTGTTGTATCATTCAATAAAGCTTACCAAACAAACAGTGATCTGAGTACACTTTTGCAGGTTATTGTATTTCTGTTTGCATTTTTTGTAGTATACTTACACTAACTGTTCAACAGATCAATAACACGTTCTTAGAGGGTTTGTTTTACGCAGACGATTTCTATTGACAACCCGCAGTTTTACATGCAATAATTACGCGTGTGATAGGCCAATCTGTTTGGTTTGAAAAAAAATCACTCAAAAAGTAATCCAATCAATTCCGGTAAAATGTTCAATCTTCTCCTGCCTCACTTTCCTCTCGGTCGGAGTATCGTGCATATTCTAGTGAATATGCATTTTAGAAAGAGAATTTAAGACTCTTGATAACAGTTCTTTTACCGTTGGTTTTCACATTGTCTATCAAGTCTCTAAGAAATGTTGACCCCAACTGACACATATCCACGTTTCCCAATAACGTACATCGATCATAACTGATCATATGTTTGTGACTACTATCTGAAGCAGATACAATGGTAAGTTCGGTCTAGTCAACAAATTAATCTGTTGTAACAGACCACACAGGAAAATAAAAAGAACTAGTTATGTTTATTCTGGTCTTCTTACTATACCTTCGTTGAGAGCAAAAACAGAATTCATCAAGTAATAAAACGTTTTCTGTCAACATAACTAGCAAAATGTTTGAGCATTCATGCCTTTTTCTCCAAGGCTTTTACTGGGCCTACCACCAACACCCGTTTGGATTTTTTTTGCTACTAATCATTATGACAAACGTAATTCGGAAACAAAAAACCACGTTGACAGATTACAGTACACAGCGTGGTCATAAGTAATAAAATCGTTACGGTTAGGTTCATAGATTCAGAATTACAATTTTTTTAAACAATTCAACTCCACTATTTAATTATTCGGAGGCATACGATAGTCGCCTTGAACTGAGTCCGCTCATCGAGGCAGTTAAACTGACGTCGGCTGGGGAAATTCTATAACCTGTCCAGATTTAAGCATTCTTCGTCAAAATAACTTAAAGATGCCGGCAAATTTATCAAACGGGGATTTATATTTTGAAAAATCGGTAACTGTTAGCTGTGTTGTGGATCCGTCGTATTCGGCAGTAAGTCTGGAAACTAGTCCAATGGAGACTAAAGACGCTGTTCACAATTATGGTATTACAAAAAATCATTTTCTTTAAGAGTTTTCCAGTTATATTTGTAATGTCATGTTCTGTAATGACATGTTTCAATTTTTTGGTTATGTGATATTTATTCTGCGCATAAGATGCAATTATTTATAACACGGTTGGTTTTATAAACCGGATGGCACACCAAACTGCGCATATTCATCTACTGTTTGTTCTTCGGCAGGCAGACTACTCACAGCACATCTCAGCTTAGCGTGCACAACTTGTCAGTGTCAAACTCCAACACAGGTTGATGAGTGATTTTCCGACCTATGCAAATCAGCCTACAATTTCTGCTTTCCAAGACCATAGGCTAGTCTAATCAGTCCATTCTGTTGTTAACGGCTTTTCAGTGACGCATGCATGTAACCATGACTGAAAGGAATCCAAAATGAATGAATGCGTATATTGTTCTGCAAGCATTGTAGACAGTCGTATGAATGACCGAAACTATTGTAGGTGACACTTATAAATGTGCCCCGTAGGACACAAAACTGATGAAGTTGAGGTGGTTGTTACTGGATATTTAGAGGTCATTTTAAAGTTTGATATCATCTATGCAGTTCTGTTTCTGTGCTCCTGGGGGAGAACGTGTTGGATGGTTTAAAGAGGTTAGAAAAAGTAAACAGAAATGAATACAAGATATCGCTTCTGAAGTACGATCATATCAGCAATGTACAGTGAAACAGTGGAATAACCTTCAGTTAGATATACACATTTAATTACATGTGGAACTGGGCTAAGCAGGTGGTTAGGTAACTCATGGTGCAGGTCGTCTCTAACCTACATGTCATTCGACCAGAGCTTCTAGTTTCAAGCGTTACGGCTGTAGCCACAGTGAGGCAGTGTGTTCCAGTATGAACAGTCCCTAACTGCAAACTAGTTCCGTAATAATCAATCCATTCTAAGATCTTTTTTCAGCAAATGACCTCTCTTGTTTCAGTAAGCTACAGATACCGCCTGCAATGTGTTTTGTTGGCTCGTTTGTGCCTGTGAGTGAACGAGTGGAACAATTTTGCTGAATATGAAAGCCGTAATCAAATGTGAATGGCTTTTATTGCACAACATTAAAGTTACCCTAAGAGGTGACAACTTTGTGGTTTCAGTTACAGTGAGTCAGTGTCTTACGCTTTATTTATATGCACCATGTGTGTAGAAGGATTAGTGGTAAATACACCCGAACACTTGATATCAACTATTTGTAGTGTTTTGGCGGGAAAATATTCCCCACCATTTCAAAGAATCAATTACAGTGTTTGCACGTTTTCACATCATTGCGTTGAGTTAACAGTTCTCTCAATGTTAATAAACATACAATGCGAATAACCGAATAAGTCTGTAGAGAACAGTGAAATAAAATGAGAAACAGGGAAATAGTAACCAACTGGATATTTACAGCATATTAGCAATCAGAAAATTCAGTGTCCACCATTGCGTTTATTGATTCACGGAATATTTACGTTCAGGGGTTGATTGAAAGATACCAAATGCGTTTGCACAAGTGACCATGCAGTAGAGAATTTTCTGCACTCGTTCTCGTTTTTCGACCTAGAAACAAATAGGTATTGACTGCATGCAAATAAAAAGAGACACGATGAATCGCAACTACATCGGATGTGATTGTTGACAGTGTTTACATCTATTTGTGATCTTCCGTAAACTGGCAGCCCATGTAATATTTTGCATAACGTCACAGTACTACAAAGTTTTGTTTACGAACACGACAATATTTTATAATATGATATATGATAAAGCCGTTTAAAAATGCGAATGTTCCTTCAATCGGTTTCCGTCTATATACGTTTAGACAAGCTGTAGGAAACGACCGTGAATTCGGCTAGATTCTGTTATAGCTCAGACTACCGTTTACCTCAGCATTGATGGCATATTGTATAAGAACCGTTGCAATAAACGACCAAAAATACCCAACTTCTCAACGATTGCGGTTCATACATTTTACTGTATAACAAAGCGATTGCGTATCTGACTTTCTGATTATCGACCGCGTTGTTAAAATGATCACCTAGGTGGATGCGATCAAAGTGATAACTTCTGCAACGACCAGATATTATCGGTCTTATCGTATCTTCATCATACGCAGATTATGACTATAAACTGCATAAGTTGTGCACAGTGACTTCAGGGCGTTTACCCATCTGTTTAATCTGCCAGTTTTAAATGGTCTTAGAAAATTATGCTGTAAATTCCCTGTGACATTAAATTGACGTTACACCTGGTCGAACTACCAATAGGCACCGTACTGTATAAAAAGCTGGGTAATTTATTGCTTGATATGATCATTGGTGAACTCAAATGGGTTACTTTGACTCAGTCACTGTTTCTGATTCGGTCGTTATGGTGTGTAGTTGTGTAAGGTCTGAGTGATAATTATATTTGTTGAGGAAACAATTTTGGTCGAAAAGTCTTCCCCCATACACAAATTGTCCAGTAGTCCTTGAAACAATGACCGTACTTTTGCAAAATTACCAGCCGTCATCTGCAAATCCAGAGTCAAAATTAGGCTCAACCAGCAGTTCATCATCTAGGAATATTTTTTTAAACATCAAATTGAGCGCCACTCATTACCATCTTTTTAGCCTGACAGTGCATTTCTTGTGAAATAGAACGAGTTCAGAATTCTAACTGATACACCGTCGCGATAGTGCGAAAGACAGTTACTTCAAACTTACAACTGATCGCAAAGATGCAGTCTCAAATTTAAAGGATTGCAACCTGAAGAGCTTACTTGCCAGCAAACGGCATGTGTATTAACATCACTAACAATTAGAAGGTATCCTTTAGCAAAATGTGGATATTGTGGTTAAAAACTAGTGACTAAATTGCGCTATTTATGCTTCTTTTGTAGAGGATCGACCTTAATGGGCAGCATCCTACAATGCAGTTTGAAACCAAAACAGATACCTGTAAATTCCTCTCATCGTGTTGTCTGGCAATGTTACCCTAACCCAGTGAACGGTGATTTGAAGTGAAAACTGAAAGCGTGTTGATTGAACGGTCACTACTTAGAAGATCCATGTTTTGAACATTACGTGGATTATACGAAGTCGTTGGAGTAATTTTGCACTGGATAGTTATGCCATAGCAAATATTTACGGACAAAATGGACGGTAATAGAGCACTACTAATTCCCAGGCAATTAACGGTTAGAACTGCCCAACTCAATACTTTAGCTGACTAAGATATTTAACACGGATTTGTAAAGAAAACCGCAGTGTGGTTTTTATCCGAAAACAATCATGTATGTGACATTAATCTACCGGTTTCCGGAAAACATGTCCCTTTTCAGCACATTACAGTTACCTACCGATTTTCTAGCCCGTTACACTATAACACTGTCATACGCTTGTGTGAATATCTTATTTTCAAACAAGACGAAGTAACTTTGTTAGAATCTTGAGGAAATAAATGGAGTACTTGATAAGATATTCTGTTGTCTTTCCGCGCCACTGAACTGACTGAATAGATGAATAAACGAATACGTGTACACTGTAAACATGGTTTCTGTTCGACCGGTTGCTAGCAGTTTAGTAAACTAAAATGCAGTTAGCAATTCATTACAAGTTTTTCTACTAAAACGGTCTTCTCAACCGCTTTTTAGCGGTTTTAAATTCAAATTTTAAATTCTGTTAAAACAATCACGTATCGCAGATGTTGATACTGCCTTTAACAGGTAACATGTTTTGATTTTTAGTATAGACTCGTAATAGGGTAAGTTACAATATGCTCAGTATCTTTAGCAAGCAGATGAGATAAGCGTGCGTGGCTTTCTGTTTTGTAATTATGGCCTAATGAAGCGAGTGGAGAATTCGAAAATTGTTATCAGAACGTCTGTCAAGGTAAACACAGATAAATAATTTAAATGAAATTGTGAGCCTCAAAGTTTTAAAAAGAGAGCAATAAAAAGGCTGTTCTGTATGACCATAAGACAGAACTGCTTATCGAAGAGACTGAAAATCCAGTCCAGCTTGTTAGTTCACCACGTACATTGTATTGGCAGATGATGACCGGAAACGCACGGTACTGATCAAAAACTCTAGCCGGTATACACTGTTGTATTCGGCAGGCTGTTAATACATCAACCACCAATTTCGTCCGACTGAGCGGTCTCTACATCCATCCTGTTAGATATGCCAGTACAAAGCTGTGTGGACCAAAACTTAACAGGCTTCGATACTAGTTAACACTAGAACAACCAAGAACTTACAATTCCACAAAAACCAACAGTAGTCTTTTAGCTATCTTCTCTAATCAGAGACAGGTTTACTGCAAACTGATCATTTTGACGTGCATTATGCAACAAACCTAACCCGCCTTAACATTTTTCAGCAAATCTTTCGTATTGAGCTACGCATTGCAAAACGATCACCATTGAAAATCAGTACGGATAACGTATTATTTCAAAAAGTGTGCAAAATTTCGTGAATTAAGTATATGTATATCTATGTTGACAATCCTGAGTGTATTGGAACATTTGGCTTTTTAATACTACCGCATCCGTTTGTGTCATAAGCCATGATCAGCATATATATGGATGAACTACATGTGAGCATGTATGGTGTTGAGTGGACTTTCTACTCAGAAGTAAAAATTACAATTTAATTGAATTACATACTCAAAGGGACAAATGCAAGTGGTAAGAGTACTGTGCATTGTTATGTAAATAAATGATGTCTTTGTTACAGCTATGAGTACCTTTCTGAGCATAATGTGAGCAGCAAGTACTGCATACTTCCCATTTACAAAGGCGACAGATAACATTGTATTTATCACTGCTGACTTAGATTTATAGTTCCCATTGTGTTTGTGTTCAGACATACGTCTTCTACGGTAATAAATCCCAAAAGTTGAGCCTTTACCCTTAATCGTCAATTTTACACGGGTTGGTTGTTATGTGGATGAGGCTATTTCACCTTAATGAGGTAAAAAATTCACACAGTTACTGTTGATGGTTCCAGTATAGTTAACCACACAACCATTCTTCATTTGCCGATAACACATCGGACAGTGTGAAGTTTCAGTATATTGTGAATGTTGATCAAGTGTCTCAAAGTATGAGAGAATATCATATGTCTGTTTTATCCAGCTGTCAACGTTTACCAAAAACTTAGCACTGTGCATGTCAGGCCTAATTGATATGTGCGTTATCATTTAGCACTTAATTTAATCGGCATCAATTGAAGCTTGTGAGAATTCCTTTACCTAAATGTAAATATCTCAAACGCTCAACTTGTCGCTAAGAACGTATCTTTCGTCCTCAGTATGATTTGATCTGTTCTTTTATCACACCGAATGGATAGCAATACGAACAAAGCAAGCTGCAATATTGTGTGACGAAATGTGGATGCACTGAAGTCACTAATCCACAAAACTTAAATCGACTGACATATCCAGTTCTGCAGAAGATACCTGAAATTCATCGGTCATCAGACATTGCAATGCAATTCAAACGTTAAGTTCACCAGTGAACATCCTCTATTTGTTAACCAGATCATTGTGGCTGTATTCCATTTGTCTTGGTACATTGTTTGAATTTGTTCTTAAGTTTTGTTCCACCAGCGTAAACATTACCATCCCCTAGAGTCATAGCTCGTAAAGCAAAACTGTTCAAGTAAAACAAAATGATCTACCCGTAGAACGTAGACAAGAAGAATCTTGTCTGGTGGCTGTTGTCGGTTCACAATCCTTGCTGGGTTCCTATGTTCTACCATCTATCTGCCCATCTTGCGTCAAATGACCCTACTCAGAAAATTACATATATGCGTGTATACGTATATTGCTAATAGAAAGTTTTTCCGTGAAACAGACTTGGCACTTGTCACAAGCATTGGTTTCTTTTGAACGTCCAGATTAGTATCTCGAGAGATGTGTTTTGTCTGCAAATAGTTATCTCCCTTCGTTTATCGACTATTGTTTGATGAAGGTTATTCGAACGCTATGATGAGAGTTTAGTAAAAATTTAGGCAACCTGTGATAAGTGTTAAGAGTTCAAAGTCAACCGGTTACAACAGCTGGTACTGTAAACATCAGCAGTACGCATCGACGAAATATGTAGTCAATGAATACTACTTTTGGTATTTCCTCGAAACAAACAAATCTGAACTGTGATTGTACTAGAACCGTTGAGCTGACCTCTATCAGAAATAGGAATTAGAAAGAAAACATTCTTTCGTAAAAATAACCAAGATGAATTGAAACGTTATAGCTTGAAAAAGTGTGTTATGCAGACTTGAAGCTGGGAAGTAGTTCAAACTCTACCTAATTGTTCTAATGATGACTTAACTAAATAGCAGTTGAAATTGTGTTTCATCATGTTATATGTAAACGCCTACGTTTCAGAGTTGTCTAAGCATTTTGGAACCTATGATGTATTTGAAGAAAACGGCCAACTTGGCGAGATCCTAATTTCTCCCCTGTTGCATACAAAGAATACAAGAAATCTTGTAAAGTAGATGCACGCGCACGTTGTGACACTTAGTAACAACACTTACTATTGAATGACGAGAACCGATAACACGATTAATTATTTTCCCACCGTTCCGGCCCAATACTTTTCATGTTATACTTCAACTGATACGCCCGATAGATCATAGAGCTTACCAGAGAGGAAGCTAAAGGTTTTGTATTAGGTATGGTGGCGTAGGTAGTACACGCTTAGTATAAACATTCATCGGAAGTACACGACCGATTTCTTGGTTGGTATCGCTCATCAGATAAGCGTACCAGGAGAACTTTGACCGTACATTCTTCCACAGGAACGACAGATGCTGTAAGCTGCACGCTATCTAGGGGCACCATTAAGTCTGGAAGAAACAACAGAACTAACTGACAAGTGAGTTAGCACCTAAAACTTTCAGCATCTTTCCTTCTCGTAATGGGCTACGTAGTTAAAGTTCATCAAGTATGCATACTTGATGAGTGGCCAAAACGGCGGAACGGATCCCATGCTTCTGGCAAGTTTTGTGCACTAAACAAATACTACTCATTCTACCATACGTTATAAAAAATTGCAACGTCATCTAGGAAGCAGATTGAGTTTCCGCACAATTTCATTTAATCTGTTAAAATTGACTCTGATCTACGGACTTGACTGATTCCGAGACAAAAGACACAACTAATCTGCACATGAGTTGTTACCTAAAAGCTGAAGATTACTTGTCAGGCATTAGGTACTTTATTTGAGTCCTGCGCATATGAATCTGGTGTGTCTAACGTGAAACGAAAGTCTAATAACGCATTTGGTTAGTCGTTCATGATTATTGCTGACTTTAAGTAAAACTACAATATAATGTATAATCATATTTAGAGGATGGCTTGTCAAAAAATCTCTTGCTACAGAAGTTGTCCTTATCGTCACATTAAGGCGAATATTTCTGATCAGTTTCGAGACTACTCATACACCGTACTAATTCGACAACCGTTTAGCATGGTTGGTCCAACTAATGCAGCCGCAGAAATCCAGTGACCCCGTAATTCGAGTGAAGTGACTGGGAAAAGAGGCAAACGCTGATTTCAGTTGAAGTGAATGTTCGTAAAGTTTTTCGAATTCAACCTGAGCTTTTAAACCATTTTTGGATACACCATACTATTGTGACTTCTGATTCTTTTTTTGCAAAATGCTCTGTCAGTGTGCACACTCGTGGATCTTTCACTGTTAGATTTTGTTGGGCAAATGCTCTCTGAAGATTGATGAGTTTGAAACTCTATGTTTGATACGTCGCAGATGGATTAATTTTATACCACACACTTGTTCTTCCATTCTTTTCTAATCTTTTTCTCTGGCATGCCATTTCATTTGCAGTCATTTTCAAGCTCGGTTTAACTGAAACCATTGTGTTATTTGTTACTTCGCCCTTTCCTGATTGGTCATTAGAGAAACAAATGTGTGTATGCAATTTGACTTTCCTGCAAATCTTATAAATGATTGAAACTTGCTTCTACATAACTAAAGTGGATGAACTGGATATTCTCACAGAGCCGTCCTTTGATTCGTAAAAAATACCTATATTTTTAAATTAACAACATGGTTCGTTTGAGGCTTTTATATTGATCATTCGCACAATACAGTCTTCAGTTGCATTAGATAGTTGACAAATTCATAACTTGTTAATGAATGACAGTCAGATATAGTTAGTCTGCAGAAATTGACTTTAATTTATAGATCTACAGCTGTATTGCTTAGAGGAGAGCAGAATAACACGAATCAGTTACGCGAAAATAAGAATTCGGTGGAATCGGTTCGTTGGTTTTGTTACATTGTTTTAGATTTTGTCGCAAAACTACTCATAGAAAGTGAAGTCGACCTAATCCCAAGAATTATTGTCAAAACTACCTCCTTCCTACTCCCTTACCAACCACCATACCGTTAGATCTAACGTAGCTGATAACTCTATGTACAAGTGGACTTTGTTCTTAAATTTTCACTCTGTGATGATAAAGGTTCGTTTAAAATTTGACCAAATTCCCTACGCAGCAAACAGACAATGCAGTTGTCATTTCAATACTATTGGCAATTTAATGGTATAAAAATCAAATAAATATTCAAAACAGTTGGAGAATCCGGAAAATTTATCAATGGATACACAAAATAAAGCATGGTGTTGGTTGCAAATCACGACACCTTTTTCATTTATCTTTTGCACGTTTTTTTTAAAAAAAATATAGTTCGCATTACGTGGACATCTGAACATATGCACACAGATGGACCACACTCAAAAAGTACGAAGTAAAACTCCCAATATTTATGGAAAGATAAAACTCAAATTTTCGTACATATACAAATGACCCTTGAGGTCACCATTAGAACAATCAAAATTTTACAGGTAATGTTAGCGCATGAAGCTGAAAAGTGTTAACCCCTGATGTTTAATTAACTGAGACCGTTACAAGTCTAACAACTTAAAAACTTGTGACACCCAGTTTTTCACTAGTCAATCAATGAAAAATGCATAACAATGACCTTGACGAAATCTTAAGGTCACGCCAGCATGTAGTCTTCCAGAAAGATAGTCGGTACAGAAATGAATCCCGTATCATTCCAAACTCTCTATGTATTGTTTCATAATATTCATTTCAAAGAATATAACAGTCGGTTGCATGAAGTCTAGTCCAGCGCACATCCCAGATGTCATTTGTAACTTCGACACAACCGTGGAACCTAGCCTTTCTGTATACCTGTCGACCCGCAGCGATTTCTGTCCAGTTCTTGATCAGAAATACCAGCCACTCAGACTTAAACAAGTAACCTCCCCATTCCTCAAAAGTAAGGCATACATTATGGTGTAGACGTCTGTTAGAAGATTGCGTTCTTCGCATAAGTGACCGAATAATAAACCATAAAATCATATCTAATAAGCTTCCTTAGAAATGATCTTTTGTGCACCATACAAACCAAGCACTTTTCTTAGTAATCGTGATCGTAGTGCACTGCAACAGACTACCGAACCGCTGTCATGAGTATTCCTCCCAAAAGAAACTTTTTACTTTTGAAACTTGTGAAATTATCGTCTAGGCAATGTGATTTAGCTGGTTCTTACAAACGAAGCTGGTATGTTACGGTTGAAATATTCATGGCGGTTGGG
>JTDE01000699.1:59254-147232 GCA_014338405.1 Paragonimus skrjabini miyazakii
AGGATATGCGCTACTGACGAGCTCTAATGAGAGCGAAACTCTAGTCTAGTGCCTCTGGTGTTTGAAGGGGGCCGACTGGAAAGTTTATGGGAATGCGACAGCTGCGATCAATTGTGGGTGATGTTCAGTCTAGATCTGCAGTTGAATAAACCGGCTAAGGTGTACTCCCAGAATGGGCAAAACTGTCCAGGGTAAACAACTTCAAGGAGGCAAGTGCAGAAAGTCTAGTTTGGTATATGAATAAGGAAGGCGGATCGAGAACACCGAACGTTAATTGCTGCTGCTGATTTCGTTACTTATCAAAGAGGGTTACTTTAAAACAGCGGTTGTATTAGCCTTCAATTTATTCAGGTGGCGTGAAGTGTGTCGACCAAACAACTGGACATAAAATTGCAGTTGAGAACAACTAGACGTAAACAACGATAGCCTTAAGGAAGTTAATGAAGTACCCACCTAGTCAATTAATTTCTTGTGATAGAACCCGAGATGCGGATCAATCATCCATCGGAAGATATGGAATAGAACACGAACATTTCAGCAACGAATCTTGTTAATCACCACAACGATAGTGGTACATCGACTCGGAGCAATTCAGTGTGAGTAAAACACAGTTTTTTAAGTGCTGCACCTGCCTTAGTCACAGATTCTTGACTCGACTGACTAAGAGAATCCTCCCTCATCGTCTAACCTACTTGCTAGAGTCAACTCACTGGCTCAAATTAATACTGACCCTAGTTTTATGTGATGAACCTCTAGTGTAGGTTAATGGGGAAGTACTAAAGAAACGGATCTGTCATTTACAAATTGTAGTTGTATAAACTGATCGCAGCTGTCGCATTCCCATAGACATCACTGTGACTAAGGTGTTGTTTTTGCTCTACAATGTGTTAACCTAAAGGGCTTTAGCGGGAATAGCTTCGTCGACTATGTAATGTAGGTAAAAGTGCAATACAATTATGCGTTGGATAGACATGAATGCAATAAAACTGTCGCATTTTGCATGAGATAAATATTTTAGAAAGTAACAAGATTCCGCTTATAGTATACATAACTGCTTTATACCAAAAAGATAACGCACAATGCTACTGCGCTGTTTAAGAATGTGATAGCCTTGAAAAACCTGCAGTAAACCTGTTACATTGGCAATAATAGCGCATGGTTTCATTTCAAGTTAATGCACTTTTCATGTCAAACAGCACAAATTCACATTCCATCTGGATTGGAGTTGTTAACGTTCAAGTTTGTGTCAAGAACAAATATCTTTCTAAATTGGACTGGATTTGACAAATTTTTAAGGTGAACAGTTGATTTTGTGTTGCTTAAACAGAAAGACGACTTACACTAATTTGTTCATTCGAAGAAAACGCCAGAATAGTTAACTATTCATTGGACATGGACACATACAGGTATAAATGTCCCAACACTAATTTTTCGAAAATGGATCCCCTTGTAACACGCTTTGGTGGTTTTATGTCGAACGTCTTCTTTATCAACCTGTTGTTGGTTTGAAATTTATGGTACATAAGCTACCAAGAGAAAAATGTTGTGAATACATTAGGTCAGTCGACTTTTTCAGTCTTGTTTGTCCCCACAGTATTGTGAGTCATATACGGTCTCTGGATGAAACAAAAATTATGTTTGAATCGAAACATAAACGGGTAATTCAGACAACTGCCTGACTGTAGCTTCTAGATTGTTTGCAAATAGCACAAGGTAAGACACTTCAAAATGTAGTTGTTTAAGCCGGCGGCTAAACTGTTGTTTTCTTGCGTGAAACTTCATGTCGAAACAACAAGGTGGACTCCAGTCAGTTTAAGGTGAACATTGTTCACAAGCGACTGCGGCCGAACTTTCAATGATGACATTTTGGATATGCCAAAAGTGTTATCAAAGAAACAGGGGTCACCTTGCATGCATGCCAGTCAGACACGGAATTGACAGCAACCAGGCCCGAAACCTGATGCCAATATCTGTCAACTCTATGTGAACGCTCTGTTGTGTTATGAAATCAGACTACATTGTTCAGCCCGTGTAACACCATGTGAAAACATGCGACAATTTTTCCCATAACCTTAGAAGTTATAAGCGGTTATTTGGTTCGCATGAAATTTTGATGACAGTCCACAGTCATGTACCTAAACGTATCCGTTTAGGATTTCAGGGAAATCAGTTGTAAACAGTACATATTAGTTATGTGGACATATACTGCGCAGAATATAGTTAACTGTAAAACATCAGCCACATATGTGCTAGTCAGGGTAAAATTTAGGTAGTATACTAACTTAAACGAAGGAATGGTACATTTCAATGATTCAAACTAATAAATAAAACCATGCAAACGATGTGATATTACTCTGCATAACATTTTTCTCATTGTGAATGCATAAGGAACCATCCAATCAGAGACTTCCAATGTGGATTTTTTTCACATATAACTAAAGTATAACCTCAACTTTTACCAGACACCTGGTTGAAACACGACGCTTAGTTACCGTCACCAAATCTTTCATGTTAATCAAAAAACAGATGGGACGGATCGGAAAACTCAACTCGACACATCAACTAAATGCCTCATATTCATTTCGCAAATCGTCCGGTCAGTAGACGAGGATGCGAACTAGACACACTTCGATAAACATGAAAAGGTATTTCAAAAATACAAACGCATTGAGAATACATCCATCTCAAGTTGCTATCACTCAAGCCACGAACGCAGGACGTATAAATTCCATGTAGAATACACATAGCATATGGAAGTGAATGTGACGACCAATTCAGCCAGAACGTTAGTTCACACCATGTGAAGTACCTGTACAAAAGACCAACCAAATGTATAAACGAAATCTATTAGCAAAAAACACTGTTAAATGATTGATGTCCAGGATAGGAAAAAAAAAGCCATTGACATGCTGTAGGCCAAGGATAAAGGGACGCAGTCCTACAAATACCATTCAACAACCATCAGTTCAAAATTGCTCCAATGATAAATTGGTCTCGATGGTGAAACCTAATTATCCATCTGTTCAGATGAACCTCAGGTGAGTTTCGCCTCTTGCCTCATCCACTGGAACACCGATTTTCTTCGTAATAAACCAATTCGATTGCAGTTACAGTGACATCGACAAACATCAAACAATGTGGAACTACTTGTAACTTATGGCTGAATTTAAACTTAACTATTTGCAAAGGAAGATGTGAACTTTCAAAGCGTTTGTTTGTTCACTGACCACAAAACAAATCCCAACATCTGATCGGTTAACTGATTTGTTCAAATCCATCGCAAGTTTGGCAAGTAACATGTAGTCTGGGATGTGGCAGACATAAATTGAATATTACTTACACTTAGTGTGGCATTTTCGCCTGCGATGTCCGTACTGAACTGTGAATAATGCTCACATAAAGATGCTAAATAATTGCAAACCAAGACAGTTGGTACCTGGTGAAACAGTGTTACATGGGTCAGTTATGTGTGCTGATAACCAATGTATGTGTCATGCAATTAATAGCCTCTGTAAGGCTTGAAGACTTTTAATACTGATTTGTTTCCTTGGTTTTGTTTTGTGAGCTCTGCTCTTTATCTGATATTGGCTAAAAAGGGTCGGTTGAAAGTCCAACATTTTGTGCCAAGCGACCAAGCTTATGAATAAAACTTTTTTAAATCTATGATTTCTTTCCGTTAAGTTCCAAAAATTAATGTGATTTTATCCATACTGTCTGTTTGTTGTTTTTTCCTTCACAATTAAATGTGTTATTTTGATCATTGCGTTCGACGCGGTAGCTCGCTTGAAGCAGAAAATAGCCAGTGACTTCAGTATTACTTTTATAGTATTTCCTAGAATAATAAACAAAACACATTCAACTGTCCCGTAGTTAATCTATCCTCACCTTTGTTTAATATAATGCCACATTTATTCTCATTGAAAAATAAATCAAAATTTAATTTGCATATTTTTTTGAAGTCACCTGACCAATCTCCAGAAAAGAAATTATGCTTCTGTATTTCGCAACACTTTTCATAACGAGCTTGCTTCACGTCGTTCTCATCTGAGTAATTTAGAATGCGGATGACAGATCACTGAAAATGACCAATATTCATTCAGTGCCAAAGCCATTTATTAAAATTTTGCTCTTGTGACAGCAAACAAGTGAGAAAAACTGGAGTTAGTGGAGTAGCTTCGGTTCCGTTTGATTGAACGCGTTTTAGTTTGCTGGCAACAGGAAACACTCGGTTGAATTGCTACTTTTAATGGGGTTTTTTATTCTGGGTAAAGCTTGCGATTCAAAATTAATTACTCCCCTATTTAAGCTCATTTAGCACGGCATGCCGATTTAGAACAACAAAAACCTCAATGGTATATTGACTCAAATCAGGCCAAATTTGGTTTATTACTTGCTATGAACTTTGAGTGGTTTTTTACTAAACGAATTAATAGGTCATTTTGTATACCTTAAATCATAAACAAATATACAGCCAGGGAAACTGATAAGATTGGTGAAGTTGTACTGTAAACTGAGGGCAGTGAGAAAAAAAGTGAATTGTCTACGAACAGAAATCTGTACACTCATTGTCAATGAAGAAGTAAACTTCACCTCCTGAAATCAAAAGCACAATATGGTTTACGATCGAGGCAGTAAGTAAAACTTTAGTTTCTACCACGTTTCATTGCAAGTTTTGATAGTGAAGGTTTCAGTAAAATAAGTCTCCTTGGCTCACATGAACATTGAACTCAAGACCTGTTGTTTTTGTTGATGTAGCCAGCAGAGGCATTGGAATTAACAATGGACAAACGTCAGGGAAGTTTATTTCCAAGCAGCATTTTACTGGAAACACCTCCTTATTGTAGGCGACAATCTCTGAGGACAAACCGTGGTCATCAGGTAAATTCACATTAGGTTTAATGTACGACGCTGATAGTTACAGCAATCTCCATAAATCTGCAGATGGCCTACCAGGACTAACAAATTTTGCCTAAACCAACCACAGCTTGTAATCAGCAGTCATGACCACCGCTTCAAGCTTTCGTGATCTACTCAAGCCATAAAAAATATTGAAACTATCTTGTATTCGCAGCGCACACATAGAACAATTGATTACAAAGGAGCTTACTGTACATGCGCATTTTTAAAGACCGCCAATGATAAATCACATATTGTAGCACCAACCGTAAACTGGTTGATCGAAGTCATGGAGATCTTCTGAGGTGTACCAAACCTTGACAGAACAAATGTATTTTAAATATTGAGACTGATGAAGCGCAAACATAACCTTTGTTACTATGATTACCAGATAGTGAAAAACTGAGATGGCTTGATGCAGAGGCTGATCTTTACCAGTACGTTAATACATTCGAATGGTCTCATCTAGGCCTAAACAGACCGAAGAGAGCATATCTAAACATGGTCTAGCACAACACTTGGGAGCAAGTTTCCCACAGTAGGAAGTCAGAAAATATAACCCTCTACTTTGCTGATTTGCCAGCTGAACCTCAATTACATCACAAGATAACCAACGTTCAGGGGTGCTGAATGATAGTTTTGCTGTCTGCATTCGCTACAGTAATTTGCCACATCAGGATCTTCAGTATTTTTTTTAAGAAAACGCTTAAACGCAAGACCAACTACAGTTGTTGAAAATTGTTTGACAAGTCAACAGGCTTCTTATTTGAAAACAATAATTTGACGTTATAGGATTGAAAAGCCCACCCCTAGTGTCTTCACCACAAATACAGTTTGAATTATTTTCAATTAACACAATCAGGACTACCAAGAGAATATTCTTTTGCCACACAAGAGTTATACACGGCTCACCGTTATTAGGTACAGAACAGGTTATAAAATCTCATAAAGCAAAGTTGATGTGAGATGTATTTTGCAAGGTTTCAAAGTCTCGAACGTGCATGAAATTATTATACATTATATGTGCAAGAGTAAATTTATATCGAAACTTTTGTTTGCGTCGTAAAGTCTTGTTTCGGAAAAGAACAAAAGGAGTAGCAAACAAGTTTCCGGCAAAATCTCACTGCCATATAATCTTTGTAAACGTATCTTATCGGTCAGCATTCATACTACCGCCATACCTTCTTCGTGTCCCTGAAATCCGGTGGGACGTCAGCTAATTGTGTGAGTTGTTTACTCATCAAAGCGACCGAAATAATTGAACAAACTTTTGTTTCCTAAGTCAGTTGGACAAGTGACAAAGTGGATGGTCCACACAGTTTGCCGGAAAATGGTAAACAAACGACTGCTTCATCATAGAATAGATGTGAACTAACACACTGTTTTGCAAATTCAGTAAGCTCAACGTTTCGCTATTTAACTTATTAGTTGACAGCACAGGTTTCACAAAATTGAAGTATGAACGAAGCATAAAAATGACTAACCATCAAAGCCGGAAATTTGTGTTAAGTGGAGGTCTTGAAGACATGTTCTACATCATCTTGACCGCTCTGGAGAAACTGGTGCCAAGAGGCATCCAGAAGCATGCATAAAAAGTCATAACAATTGGGAAGGTTATTTTCGTGCGGCTGTTATTCAGTCAGTCCACAACGTCAAATGTCCTAGATGTTGTCTTATCAATTCTTTTGAAGTCCAGTCAGGGATGTCGCTGAACATTTTTATGTTTACAAACACGTTTACTACTAATTCATGTCCTTCTATCCTTTCAATTTCATTCGACAAATGGACAAACAAGTGGAACCTAACACCTCAGAAAGTCTACTCTATTTGAAAATGAAATCCCATTTAAGTGCTTTGCGCTACGCTGAATATTTACGTGATAGTTTGGCTTATTGTTTTACAGTAAGTGCTGTAGACTTTTTATTCCACTGTTGTTTACTGGCGGTGTCTAGCATGTTAACGGATTCTTTTCTTTACATCCATTAAGTCGGCCTCTGATCTACGGATACATTAGATGAACTACGTTGCCAATGTGCTGAAACATTGAAACTACCGCTATAGTTCGAAAATTATTAGACATTATGGATACGGATAAGCCGTCTGAAATTTCGGAACTTTGTAAATCCATATGTTCCAGGTAGTTGATCTAGTAAAACGAGTTAGGCCATTTTGACGCGTTATAATTCTTGCCAAGCCTCATTCGAACTAAGAACAGGAACAAATGTAAGAGCCTTCCTAAAAGTGACGGGCAGTTTAAAAATTCTGTTAAAACTTTTACTGATTCAAACAACGACATTAACGTCGCCGTAACTTGTTAAGTTGTAATTTAAAGAGTAAATTAACCAAATGCGTATTATAAACTTGTCACACTGTTAAGTCAATTTTGCCTAGTGATCTGTTCACATCGAATATCTCATCAAACTACTTATAAGGTAGAAAATGGATTTGGAGTAATTTTCCTGGATGATCTGAATCGGTTGTTCTGAATGGATGAGCAAAAAAGTAACGTTAGAAACTGACAAATAATGGCAACAGACATTTACGCTTGACAGTTTTAATGGTTCGAAGTATCCTCAATTTCACTGAAATCAATAGCATAGTCACTCTGTCATCAGTCAAACCGATCGGACAATATTAGCATTAAGCACCAGAAGATATGGCCGATCATTCGGTTATAACATTTCGGTTACGCCAGCTGTAGGACGAATCCCCTAGTGATTAACAGGGTTTGTGGTCATTTCTGACAGAAACAGATTTATATCATCAAATCCGTGATAATTTATCAGGAATTTTGAAAAGTGACATACACCGTTCAGTTAACTAAAATACCAGAAAAAAGTGATCATTTTAAGCAATAACAAACAACCAGCTACAATTCACAAAGCGTTCATGTTTTGTAAAACCAAAGTCACCCAAAAGGCAAGCTAATAAAGAAATTACAAGAGAATTGTCTATAGTTACAAAAAGACAATATTGGTTGAAGGAACCTCAACGAAGAGCATATGCAAAGAACTATCGAAATCAAGTAAAATTAGGAAGCCATGTTTTCATAAACATTAAGGTGCCGCATAAATGTTTACTTCATAAAATTGACGATAGGGATTTCCCTTCATTCTGGTATACAGTACTGGGAGTATAGTTTTAAAGAAACAAGACAACAACCGAAAGACTCTGCAACCATTGGGTGAGGACAAACCGGAGGACAAAAGCAGAATGAAAGGAGAAAATTGATGTATAAAAACTATTTCCACTATGATTTTTGCAGAGATAACAAATATATGGAGTGACCGTTTGACGTTACTGTAATTTCAAGAGGGTGGGCGAGTAGATAAAAATGTTGTAATGTCACTGAACAATTGGTGCTATTGATTAACTTCAAAAAAATGAGAACAAAACGCTCAGATATTTGAAAAACCAAATAACAAGAAACAACTGCAATATGCTCCATTTCGATTGATCGAACTGAACCGAAATCGAAATAAGTTCTCCAGCTGCCAAAAATAGTTTGAATAACCTATCATAATAAACAACACAAAGAAGCTTGTTCGGAAAGACGAAGAAATGAGGGTCTTATGAGGCAATCTGAAAATGGTTAGCCATGGCATAAGTTGGCTCTCAGATGTAATTACTGTAAACTAGAAATTGCGGTTGGTCGGAAATTCTTTGCTGTTTAACTGCATGTCCACTGGAACCAAGACTCGGGCAGCCTGTTGTCACAACGATACAGACTTGATAAAAACGATTACCTCAGAAAGTGCCGCAATTCAGGGAGTTTATCAGGCAAAATGACAAATTCTCAACTGAAGCCTTGAAAATGATAGTCTAAACCATGGAATTTCTATTGCTGCAGAAGCACGCCGTCAGTATGACGTTATTTTTTGGCAGGCGTATATACTTTGATTTTCTTGCTGTGCTCAAAAGCTTCTGGTATTTTAGTCGAATAAAACTTCTGGATCAGAATCACCTACTACTTTGCTGCTGGAGGACTGTACTCTTGTCGTAACTACAATGAGCGCCAATTCATTTTTATGCATTTTTATGGAAAACCAACTTGTTGATGAATACAGAAATTTTGCTATCAAACGGTACGCTGCATTACCGTCTACCTATCTCAGGTTCTGAAAGTGTTTTGAAAACAACTTTTCATAAGGATAATATAAATCTCTTTTGGAAAGTAAAGGATTTGCTTATCAAAAACGTTGGTTCATTTCTTGAAATCTCATTTTCTAGTGATGCAGTTTATTTTCTTCATTAAGACAAACGTATTATGTATTATTTGGACTAAGACTATCTGTTCAAGACGGCCGGTAGGAATTGCTTTTTGTCACTTCTTGGATGCTGTAATGCTAAACACTTTTTCAATTAACCATATGACAAACCCTTAAACTCTTGATACCTTTTGTTCTATATCGTTCACACCTCCTTGATAAAACTTAGTTAACCTGTCAGTGTGCAAGACAGTGTGTTTTTTCCACTAGTTTTTATATCACTAACCTTCGACGCATTCAATTTAGTAAACATTTTTTTGTCTAAACATGTGAGGCGTAATACCTCACCGTAGTAAATCACGCAGTCAGATTATGGTTTGTTAAATGCACTGTAATTTGATATTACCTGAAAGAATCTCCCATTTATGCATAAGAGGCAACCGGAATCTACTTCACTTACTCAGTAGTTGACTGTCAAGTTTGTGTAGGCACGTACTACTTCTCCATAGAGATACTGGTCTTTGTGTAAATGGATGGAAATTCACCACCTATGTCAACAATCGTGCTGTTTACAGTTCGCGGTATTAGACGTTTAGGTCAATCATACACATTTATCAAAATATCCAGATGTTTGTGGTACATTTTTAAAAGATTCCTCTCGATATTTCTCATCACTCGAGTTTATCTCCCTTTGTACAACCCTTATCTGTCAGGCGTTTGTTTAATCCAGTCAGCTGCCGGAGGTTAGCATACTTACAGTCTAGTGTTATACACTTTTTACATGACAAATGCAAAATATCATCCGCTTTTCTCGGTTGTCTTAGTGACAAAGCGGTGTGTTTTTCGCAACACTTCCTGGTGAACAATTTGGTTTACATTCTTTTAAACTACTTATCAGTGTATTGTAACCGTTCGTGCGACACAGTTGGATTGTGACTTTTGGGTAACATGAACACTAACTTTCTTGCTTGACCTGATATATGTCCAACTAACCACGATCCCCGGTTACTCATTATTGTTTGTAACGTCTAACATTATATTCGTTTAACTTCCATTTAACCGAAGCACCGGTGGTACTTTTTAGGTGTGATCCAACTAGTGGCAAAATTGAATAACTCATTTTAGCTTATACTGAGTTGCTGATAATTATATATATGGAATGAACATTCGGTAGTTTCACTGAAGAAATTTGTCCCACAGCTGTGATTAGTAGAACATATGGAAAATGGGTAACTTTCCCACTGACAAGGACAAACGATATATTTTGATTAAAATGAGTATGAATGTAGACGGCAAATTACGTCTGTTCAACTGCGTTCAAAGTTGAGATGTCAAATGAAAATTTGAAATGTGTAATCATTTTCGAATAGTTTCAAAATGCAACCTTCAATTTTTCTATGCGGTTATATAATTGTATGTGTATTGTTTGTTGAATAAACTTGTGTGGAATAATATTTTTCAGTGGGTAGGTTTATATTGATTTTGGACGAGTCTTGCCAGTCAGTAACAACTTAGAAAATGTACATAAGGGGTAAGTTTACTTCTATGTTTCTTTTGAGGTTGTAAAGATGAAAATATGGCATTGGAAAAGTGATGACAGTCGCAATCTCCCCACACAATTGTTTGGCAAGTCTTTTTTTACTAAAGTTTACTTGTGATGTGAAATGAACGAAAATAGATTTTTCATATATCCCATGATTAATTGAAATAATATAGTTCTATAGAGATGAAACGTTTCACTCCTTTTTCAAACTTGAATCTAGCTGCACTTCAACACAATCAAAGATGAAGTTCAATTATTGGGAGTGATGTTAGACGATGTTCTGCTCCGTTGCTAGCCCACTAGCATTCTACAACTCAATCATCCTACCTGATAATGTTCCAAGACCAATGCGGTATCTCATGAGGATTCCTGACCAATCAACAGAGTCTGTCGGTAGTAGGTCAATCAGAAGAAAGTGGAAATATGGATTAGGTTATGTTACCATACAGTACAACATACAATACAATAGGAAGGTGTACAGTAGTAGATGCTAACATTTCCTACTGATTCTTCACTATCAAACAACAATAACCAAAAATATCTATGTACATAACACTAGTGTGTTGGGGGATGAAGAACCAAAAGGGTAAATGCGGTTAAGAACAAAGTGCAAAAATACTAGATTTATGGCAGTCTTAGGCTTACACAAAAAACAATTTGTACACATAACGCCGCCTTGAGACGGTGAATCACGCCGTTCCAGTGTAGTGCAAGAAACGGGGATTAGCGTGACATACGAATCAGGATTCGCGTTTAATGTGGTAGCTAGTTACCACCATGTGTCTGGCGATGGATGACCCCAGAAGTTTGTATGATCCCGGTAAGAAGAAATTATATTGCGCAGTCACATTCTGAACCCATTTCAGCAGATATTCTTCCACTCTAGATTTCAAGCACCTATCGGTTCTTGCAATGCAACTTACGCCGCAGTTACAAATTAACTGTTAAATGCAGTATAGACTGGCGCCAGTAGATTACCCTTTCTTTATCGAGAGTAACGGTACCCTGCGAGTTCTGTCGAGGATTACGATTTCAACCGCAGTGTGGGTTGACTAATTCAATCCAAAGATACAGTGTGATTCGAAGCAACGACATGACTTTCGAATGGTAGTTCAATGTAGACTTTCTTATCCTCAATCATGGAAGCTTTTTCTAATTCTACAAGTTGTTGACTGTCTATTTATGAATCTCAGCGGATACCCATTATCCTGCGATGTGGTTATAAGCAAATAAAGGTCGTCGGTTAAACATCCTAATGGAACTGTACGTTTGGCGCGCATAAACATTTTTTCAACTGATACTTGCTTGTTCGTCCTTGGTGTAAAACTTGTAAAATGAGTTAACTGTCCTGTCCGGGTTGGCTTTCGATACACAGACCTTTTTATTGATCCGTCATATTGGTTTACTCCTAAACATCGGCAGCGTCGATTCTTTGTTACTATATCCATGTGACCTGCTTAATCAGGTGATGAAATGAATTTAGAGATAACTGATACTTTGGACTAGACATTTTACACCTTTCAAATTTTGGTGGTCGTGGTTAGTGCTCGGAACCTGAAGTGGTTGAGCTTTAAGATGTGACAGTTCGGTCATTCTTAGCACCAGATGATTAATGCAATATTCAACGCGGTCGCCTCGTTAAAACGTCAGTTGGTATTTAACTCCTTATCTGTGTACGGTTACTGACTAATGACGAGCCCAACTGTGAGGTATAAAACTTGTTTGCCTGAAAACTTTACCTGAAAGCAAACGCTGTGATCAGGTTATAGTTATGTTCGATTTATAAATCACTCAGTTTTTTAAAGGTGCGGAGAATCTTACCGTCTTATACTAATTATTATTATACTGTAATCAATACGATGAGGGACATTCAAACAAATATAGTCGGTTGATTAGCATTTTGCAGACATATTTTCATCCACATCTCAGTTTTTTAATCCTTATAAAGTTTTGTTTTATTATTCTAACGAATATTCTTCCTTCAAAACATTACTTCTGAGAATGTTTGCTGTATAAGGCTAACTTTGTCAGTCCCCAGTTAAAATGCTGTTTACCAACTGACAATCATTGGCGATCGATTGTTGTTGCCTCCTGTTCATTGAATTCACATTGTCTCCAATAATAAATGCTTATTCCCAATCTTATTATCCATCTCCTCTCCAACTATTATCAGCTCCACCAAATTAAAAGGACTCTGTTCCAATTTTGCAGCAATTGTGTCACGTGCATGTGCGTGTTCTGTACGAAGCATCGTCAAATTAAACTGGAAAAAAAACAACGTCGATTAAATGAAATTTTACACCCAAATGGCTCCCTGTTCGTTAATCAAATGTACAATCTATTGTAAGTTTGACAATGTTGAGCAATTTGAAATATAGGTGAATCGGCATGTGTGAATGTTTTAACATTCACATTCAGTCATTTGTAAGAACATTTCGGTTGTTGTTCAGTTTAAAGTTTTTCGCTAAAAGATCAATGGCACATACCATTATCAAGATTAGGAGTCTAACGCTTGTTATTACACCTTGAGAAGACAAGTTTGATCACATCGTTATGTATGACACAATATACCTGACCGGTGATTAATCATATGTATATGCTCACAGAGGCATTTCTATGTGTGCAGCATACAACTGGACTGATTAGATGGAGTAAAGCCATCCATCATAAATGGTTATGTGGGTAAATTGGATGTTATTATCTGAATGAGTTTTAACATAACCTTTTAGTGACTCAGTTCATTTGTAATAACTAGCGTGCATCAATCATGATTGTTATGTTTCTCTGCCTAATCTAAGACAACTGCTACTTAGTTGCTTTTATTCGAGTAACTGCGTGAAAGAAGATTGAAGTTTTTTGAGCAATATATTACACAGTTTGGTCTATCCAGCACATAGATCAAAGTTGGTGTTTGTATATTAGAAACGAAGTTTATCGTTTATCATTTGGTCCAATCAGATTTCTCAAGTGAAAGTCAAGAGAAGACTTGTCGTGTATCATTGTGAGCAAAGTGTAACATCTAGTTGTGAAAACGTATTAGATTGGCTTTACATTGTGATTAAACTATTTGCAGTGACTTTGTACACATTAAGAGGTAAATTTTCGGGACTTGTACAACCATATTGAAAGCGCACATTTTTAGAAAGTTGTTGGCCTAATTGTACAGTTGCTTCATTTTTGAGCACTTTAGAATAAGTAAGAAATAATACTCTGTAAGGGATACCAGAAAAACTGAAAGCATGCACACGGATAAACTTAAATTTGTCAACAGATGCACATAATTGTTTACAGAAGAGATGAGTAAAATCGAGAAAGTGTTTAAAGACAGACGAAGTACACACTTTAAAATGGTATAACCTAATGTCTTTCGAACCAAGAACATCATCAGCTTCCGGCGAATGGTCAACGGACCTAAAAATAGTCCACCGTTTTTGGTCAGACGATTAGAAAGACGTATTGCAGAACGATATTACCATTGAGCGTGTGCACATGTATACACTAAGCAGGTGATGTGACTACCGTGGGTTGGGAACGGCTTCAGATGAAAAGTATATAACTGAAGTTTTTGATACAGCATGCATGGCTAGCCTATGTGTATGGAAGGATCTTAGCTTAAGTGGCTTTATGCAGTAGTCCCTATCGTTAAATGGTGATCTGCTTGAACTTAAAGAGATATTTTCAAGCTCACTGAAGACGTTATTTTGAGTCATACAACACCGTCAGTTAGCCTGTTGACGGTTTGCTGGCAGCCTAAACTTGAGACTGTCAACAGAATGCTGTATAGCTTTTACACTTCAAAGAACGTCTTCGATTATCAAATGCGATCGCTACTTCTTTGTACACACAAAGTTTCAGCCCATGTCATTGTTCTCAGTCGTCCGATATACTGACACGACATTTCCTTCCAGTCTACCCTGACTAACAAATTGATGGATATTTCATTTTCTTCATAGAACCTTCTATCTTCTCACATATATTCCTATACTCACCTAGGTGCTATATTCCTTTCAACTTTTTTGGGTTGTCCTCTCTCTCTGTCTAAACTGTATTCTTGTTTGGTTCACCGGTCTACTTGTTAAAGCCTCCAATCAAATGAGTTAATGTCTTAAGCGTTTATTTACTGCAGTGGTTTTTAATGTCTAATTTTGATCGAATCATTCCATTAAAGCCTTTATAGTTCATGTAGTGCCCAGTTATCCTTTACGCGCACTACCTACTGTAATAATTCAAAGTGCTCCTCCTTATATGACTTTCAAATGTTTGAGCCGCTGGTATTACGAACTTTCGCTTCCTGGGCATCAAGTACCTCTCGATTATAGTGAGCAACCTCGTTAGACCCCGGGCTTGAACTCCAGCTATGTTCTCATAAGGCAACCTTGTTGGCCTCTACCCAAATGGTTTGATATATGCAGTGGCTAACTTATCACATCTTAACGCTCAATCTTCTCTTATGAGTATTGCTCAGATCAGCTGAGCGCCTTCATAACAGGCCAGTTAAGTGTCTTTTTAGCTTCAGTCGATCACCTGTCGATCAAAAGTGAGTGGAAATTAGGCATCTTCACTCACGAGCAAATTTGGATGGGCGTTTAAAGCCGATTATTTGATCGCATTTCATGTGAGGGTGATGAAGGATAGCTCAGTGTGGCGACCTCTTGGGAAGATAGCCCGAATCCGTATCCTAGTCGTGGCATGTGTGTGTACTATTATACTACAACAAAACCTAAGTCCCTTACTCTGTTTTGAAAATGCCATTTGTGGAATCTATGGAAACGCGGTAGTTACAACCAAATTCCCGGAAACAGCAGTAAACTGGTGATTATGGGAAAAGCGTACCCGTATAAACGATGACCTTTCGTAAACAATTTTTTATTCCGTTACCATTTATTTGTGAAACTTAGGTTTACTGGATTAGCATACAAGGCAAAAATTCTGTCTGTCCAGTACAATAAAACTTTGTTTGAATATGTCCCGAACGCGAAGTCGATATCATTGCTCTCTGCTGTGATTTCAGTTATTAGGTAAGATGAAATAGTCTTCTTAGTATATTTTCGCCGGACAGATTTGTAATATTTTTGTCCCAGTTATCTATTCAGTCTACCAGAATTTTCATTCGGATAATTACTAACACTGTTTAGACCGCATTCAACATTCGCATTATCGGCTAGTATATCATGATACCTTCCAAGCTGAATATGATTTGGCTTATGGATCACGTCATTGAAACTGACTATGAAATCTAGAAATCTTTCTCCAACACGCTGTCCCGTATAAATATTTACAATCCCCTTCCCTCGCAGTTTGTTGCTCATCCACATTGTCAACATTTGCTCACCACGCTTTGGTACGACCAATTACCCGGTTGGCGTAAACGCGATCCGTTCACCAAAGTCTTCCTGTGCTTCACATTCATCGTTGCCATGCCCGTTCTGGCTCCTATCTATCTACTCCACCCACATGGCCGCATTGGCCAACTACTGCGTAGTCCGCTTATCAAATTCATCAACCACAGTGCCTCGTTCGCAATATTCATATTCCTCCTACTGATTGCATCGACAGACAGTTCCACCCAAGACAGTCTTCGACTGCGCAGTGAAATTCGTGGCCCTGTTCCAAACAGAATTGAAATATTCATCTTGTGGTGGGTCATAGGTAAGTGTTTACTCGATAACAAACAGCAGCCCTTGCCGTAACCTTCGTCATCAGCCTTCTCCTCCATGACTGATCTCATTTTTCTTATTAGACTCATCTGAAATTATCAGGATGAAATGCAGACCGTTTCACAATGCGATAATACTCTCATCCACTCTCATCTGTGGAGCGTAGCTCGTTACCACCAACCACCACTTTGTAAACCAAAATTCAGATCACTGGTGATACTTGAACCATAAATGTCACTAAAGGGTAGTAGAATGTAAAAACCGGGCTAGAATTTTGCTCCTTCTGGTAATCACATCTCTATCTGTTGGGCAAATGTTCAACCTGGGTTAATCAACATATCTGTGCAGACACAAGACAGAAGTAATATAAGCCAGTCGAGACGGATACAGAATTACCACAGCCCTGTGCAGAACACCAATGTCATAGTTTTACTATTAGTACTTCAGTAATATAAATGTTAATTATATCATACCGCGGCATCCAAAACTACCACCCTTGGTCTTCTAGACTTATATGATTGTAGTATAACTTGAGATCAACTACAAACTCTTAAAATGCAGTCCGTGCTGCAAATACCAGATCATCCCACTTTTGTTCAAATTTCAACAGTATTATGTGAATCATCCCGGAGGGTAGCACAGGAAAATAATAAGTTGCGAATTTTACGGCAAGCATCATTTCTGTTGGATTTGTGTGATGATGGATGATCAGAATGATCAAAGAATTGCTGTTCAACAATTACAAGCTTGCTAGACTTTAAATGACACCGGTTGTAGCTTAAAAATAGAGGACCTTCAATCCAGTTCGGAACGTCCAGAAAACGTTCACATATATTGTCCTGTGTCAATTGAATCTATCTACGTCGGTCGGATAGTCGCCTACAGCCAGTCTTTCAACTGGTATTGCAAGATACACGATTGGTTGAAAGTTTCCGTAGATTCTTTACTGGGGTAGGAAAACAGCTCAGCGATGACCGGGTCACTGTACTAGTTTATTCCATCATTAACCCTTGATAATTATTTTGTATACTATGCACGGTACAGTTGTTATTTGAATCACTACGCGTTCATCATATGGTCTCAGATCATATATAGCAGACTTTCATTATACAGCATTTATTTGTTTGACGCAGCGTTATACCCCATATGTAAAAGCTAGATCTAGCGACTTGCACGAAGCAAACGCCCACTGGATCTTTGCTTTCACTTCTCAACGTAGCCGTCTAATGAATGTATAGCACACTCTAAGTAAATCGTTCCAATAATAGTTCTAACAGTTTGGACCGTTCTATGTCACGATCTTTAATCTACTGTGTTGGAAAGATGCGAATTTCAACACGATCGGCTGGTTAAACCTTCGGATATTCTTTCATGCCTCTTAAAAATGACAGCGATCCTATGAATTATGGTTGTTGGAGATTCTAGTACTTGCTGCTGCAGGAACTATTATATTTTTTTATAAATATCTGACACAGAACTGCTTTTTAGCCTGAGGTATGAATCTCCTTTTACTTCCAGTTTGTTTCTTCTTCTCATGACAGTTCTCGCGAATCAGATTGTAGTCGTTTATCATGGTTTTTCCGTCTTTTTAGCCGCTGTCTGCTTTTTAGACTGCTCAGATCTTTTTCGGGTAATATCAGAATCACGCCTCACTTTATATCTGTCAGTTACGTTTCCGTAACAGCTTACACTAGGCAGCCAATGAGTGCAGTCAGTCAAACATGGAAACATATCGGTTTGCGATTGTCACTAACCCGGTCATCAACATTCTATTGGCTGATGATGAAAACGTTTCCCACCGTCGCAGCCCTACTTTAGATGGAAAGAGACGCTATCATATCGAGGGATTTTGATTACAATTACAAGTAGGTATCGCGAATTTGCCGTATAACCGAGACGGTTATTTTTATGTGCAACAATGTAAGCACTTATGTAATGACTAGGTTTCAAAGATGTATGGTTGTTCTCTTACCGGAATACATTCACTCTGGGAACGTACGCCAAATTTGTTCAATTACGTAAACGAATACTAATATTAAGTTGGTAACGTCACTTGACTTTCATTGATCTTCAAATACTTATCCAACAGCACTCGGTTGAACCAAGACATAAGTAAAAAACGAAATTACGGAGTGACTACGTCTTCTTCAGAATTATACACTTTGTGTCTTCTGATGCACCTCTGGTTATTAGTGATTGGACTTAATGTTACTTTCACCCATAGCCAGAAGCCACCGTTCGAAGGAACCGGATGACGACTTCCCGTACAACGATAAATCCATAACGCGTTACTATGAGCCGTGGATAGCAAGTCCTATTAGATTCGGAATTTGAAAAGCGAACATAGGTGTAAGTGCAAACAGCTGAACTAAAATTATTTTGAGACCAATAGACTTGGGCATTAACTACTCAAATCCACCAAGTGTACAAGACGGAAAGCAACAAAGTTTTCAGTAACTACGGAACTCACTACAATGAACTCTAAATTTTTGTGATTGTTTTGTGGTTTGGAATTTTGCACATTTTAACTCATCTACAATAAAAACCAGTAGAGATGCTGTATTCAAACCACTGTCATCAATAAAACTGAATAGAAGTAGATCTGTTTTCCACTTGACAACAGTCACAGTAATGTTGACATCGATGTGTGCAAAAGGATATACTATCGTGTAGTTTCGCGTACAAAATTTAGGCATTTTAACTTGATTACACTTGATTATTTGAATGGGGTGTTCAAGAGACACAAATCACAATAACAGTTTGCTTCACTCACTTTCATCAACCGTAATTATGTAACTAACCTGAGGTAGAAAACAACGGATTCCAAAACGAATGTGCGAAAGTAAAAAATGATAAGAATATTTGAGATTATGAACTGTCGGAATGTTGATCGTCGAGAAATTGACTGTTTGCATTACAAACGCTATCAGTATACTTGGGGTTTCGTTTCTTCATCAGGACCGTGAACGATGGTGCAATACTAAAGTTGTAACGTATGATCGATAAGTGGTTTGCGATGAATGAAGCGACGTTCCATCCTCGCGTTTCACACCAACCTGTACATCCAATCACTCCGTTTCGGTGCTCTTGTTTCTGGCTTAACAGAACTTGGTATTGCAAAATCTGCCTTGTATCCCTAAAATCAATAACAAAATGTACCAGTTTATTAAGTTCCTTGACCATATTTATTGCGCAGCATACTTTCCTTCCAAAATGCCTGTCGAATAGTGCGTTTATGTTACTTGAGACGCCCAAGGTTTGATAAATAAAATCAGTATTTGCTAGAATGAATGGATCCAAGAAGAGAAAATATTTGTAAAACCACAGGCTATACTAGAATGGACACGCCGTGTTTAATCTAGGAGAGGGGTTGCAAAGCAAAGGCGGAAGGTGTGCACAAGCTTCTTCTAGATGAACTGATGGTAAGGGTGGGGAAGTGAACTGATGAAAAACAACTTTTCACGGCCACTAGATCAGCAGGTTGAAGCACACGGTTCTCCTCCTTAATAGGTTACGCCTAAAGCGTTGCTTACAATCCCTAGAGCTTCACGTTAACCTACCTGTTAGTATAAGACAGAGTTACTAAATGGTGTTTGAAGAACTTGATGGCCTGGAGGTGGTAACATCCCAATACAACACAGCCACATCTATGTAATGGGCAATAATAGAGGAGAAACCAACTTACAACATACAAACGCCAAAATTCAAACGAATATCCCATTAGTTCGAGTTGAAGCGTGAGCTGAAAACGTTGTTTGCATTGAATATAACTGTGACAATCAAAAGTTAAGAGGATATTTGAAACAGTTGGTTCCCTTCATAAATTTGGACATAGCAGTTCAAAAGGGTATTGTTGGTTTGTGTTCGACACCCAAGAAAAACAATTCAATCATTCGAAATAAGTTAATCACTTTCTACTTTAACTTGGAACGACTGTTTGAAGACACAAGCAGTGGCGTGAGCAGCTGTAATGAATACTTCATACCCTGCTATAATACAATTACTACAAATCCAACAAAATCTGACATGATTTGGAAAAGCTATTCAAAGTGGTCACTAGTTTGACACTGTGAATACATAAACGGATCAGGATACTAAATTCGGTAAAACTGGGTGGTCATTCCTCAATAACATTGGACACTTACTAAAATTTTGAAGTGCCAGACGGAGAAAAACGCAAATAATAAACATTTGCAGCACCTGCTGTGCTACGACACCAAGCAGTCTTGATGGTGTTTATCTCCATTTACATGGAACAAAATGTTTGTAAAATAAGTTGATGGTTTTGTGAGAGACACACATTCGAACATAACAAAACCTATTCGCAGATAATTTGATATATGTAATCTGACATGTACACTGTGCTCGTTGTTAATTTAATGTTCATTATGACGGTTGACGTTTTGAACAAAGCTTCCGTCTTATTGTAAACATTTTAGGCAGCCCCATTTGAAACGATACTTTAGATTCGAAAGTCATTCTCGTTAATGTTCATCAATGCATAACCTTATAACGGCCGGGATTTGAGATGCAGCACACGGTCTCATAAAGCAACCACGCAGTTGACCTCGTGTAAATGACAAATTCTGACGAAAGCAAATTCTGAATTTAGAGGTTATTTTGAAGGAAGGTGACAAGAAATGCTGCAGTCACATAGGAACGAAGTTCAGTTGGTACATATAAAAGCTACTGGTCAGTAGATAGCACTCCATTGTACAAATTGTCCTTATCTTTATTCACTGTGACATTCCACACCGGTTACGATTACAGTGGAAAAGTTCATGACAATATATACTTCAGCATCTTCACTTGTGGCTTGATAGTTTTTAATGGTTTCGTTCTCACTTAAAATCATTCGAAAGAAACCTAGATGAGGACTAAATTTCACACTAGTAAACCGCATTAGTCACTGTAGTTATTCCAATAACAGGTACATATCAAAGAACCTATCGCCGGTTGTACAAGAGTTAGACATGCTGATTGAATGCTATCATTCAAAATATAACCGGGACTGCTTCTACTTAAGGAATCCGTGAATATGATAATGTGGTGTGTAAAGGTTCCTTCAAGAGCGTCCATCATGAAACAAGTGACTAATCATCAATTAATTCATTTATTAACCGGATGCGACAATTCTTTCGATAAAATTTAAAAATTAATAAACATAAATTGGTTGAAAATTATTGTGTCTATATTTAGGCAATTTCTGATTTTATTCAATAGTGTATAATTATGCAGACTTTTGAGATACAACAAAATATACTTTAATGTTATCAATTGAAACTACACTTAAGGATCATTTTGGTCTTTTTTGGTTATTTGTTAACAAGCGTTTTTAGAACAGCATTCTAACGCGGCAAGTCAAATTATTATTCCAAATTAATAAATAATTTAGTGAATACTGTCTAGTCTCATAGCGCAATTGAGTGAGTTCAATTATGTTATTTTAAGTTGATTTTCTTATGAGTAAGCAAATAGCAGGTAATCACATTTAACAGGGCATACATTTTGAAAGTTAACTATATAAAGGTGATGGAAAATGAAGGTAAGCTATCAAAAGAGAAAAGTTTTCGTCGCCAGCAAAAGTATTCAAGGACAAGAGTTAACCGCATTGATCAGTGCTACATGAGAACGTTTGCCTAGTTGATATTTTAGCTAAAGATAACTTGAATTTCAAGAGACGATTCAACTTTCTAAGTGACAAGCAAGAAAACCGATTCGTCGTAATCGGGGTCAGTGAAGTGCTATAGAGTACAGGAAGATGAGAAAGAGAAGATCTCTGAATAAGACGTGAACGGTTCAGATTCTTGTTTATCTTCTGTACACAACAACTAGTCTGTACTGCACGCGACCAAACATCTGGCCACAGATGATTGACATCGCTTAAGCATATAAATTGAAGTTGGTATTAAATGGATGAATGTCGAGGACAGTCATAATGAACCCTAATGTCTACTCCGATAAATAAGCACCTTCAAGAATGTTGGCCTACCGAACGCATACATAACCACATTAGTAAAAGTAACCTAATGCCAGATTTCATGGGTCTATGTTGTAAATGGACGAATAGCACGCAACTGCACCGACGAAAATACATAAGTGTGGTTGCGAGAACATTAAAGCAAACCACAAAGAGGAGAAGATTGAGAAGACCATAAACGGGAATTATAAGATTCAGAAGCATATCTTTGCCGCGTTTATCAGTTCTAAAACATATGCAGTCGTCAACTAATTAAGGAGGAGAAATTGAAGAGTTTAAGGTGGATAGCATAACTGTTGAAAAACGAGTGAAAACAGCCCAGTGGTACTTCGATACAGAAAACAAAGTAGGAAAGGAGTAATATGTTCTTGAACAGTGAACGAGTGAATTGGAGACATCCATCTTCTGGACACATTAGGCAATATGTCTTAATCATAATCAAGCACAGTTAAACCAACACATATTTGACACATTTATAAAACATGAGATCAAACGAACATTAAACACGTGATTTACTGTGAAGAATTGACTCTTTTGAAATTATGTAGCCCATGCTAACAAACAACTATATTGACGCACTTTACACATAAATCAGACTTTAAGTAGTCCTCTTTCACAATGCTCCCCCCCAAACGCTTATTCGGTGGATTATAGAAGGAGAGGAAATGCTCGAAGAAAGTACCAATCGTATGCTGAAAGCACAATTGTGGCTGAAGTAAGTAACTAGTTGTGCATACTGATGAGAAAACAAACCTAGTGATTTTCAAAGTAGGTTATAAACATAATCTAGCTCAAGCCGAACACTCGGAACTTCCTTCAATTTGCCAATATGTGGACTACCAATTTAGTGATGGTGTAGGAATAACGTAAAGGGACGGAATATATGTGCGGTATACATGAACGGACTGGAACGGAAAAGCCAGTTATCTTAGCCAAAGTATTTTATTTTGAAAAATCTAAATTATTTTTACATTTCATTAAGCACGGTAAACTAAATTCTGTTTTACGACACGTCTGACGTATCGTACCTCAGTTTTGAACTGATTGTTCTCATGCAAACAGGTTCAGCTTTATGCAAGCCTTTCAAATTCCGGTAACTCCACGTGGAATGTGTGTGTGTATACAACGGGTGTCTTTACTCCGTTTGGTTCTCATGAGCGGTCCACACTGTTTACTGAGAAAAAAGTCTGGCCCTTCAGATAATTTTCGTATGATTTCGGTTGATTCACGTAGCTACCACATATGGATCACTTTTGCCATTATTTCGTTGTTTTTTCTCCCAACCGTTGCCTCGTCAACCTAAGGTTTTGTGTGGAGCGAAATGAAACAGATATGGGAGGAAGGATTCAAAGCCTACGTACGGCAGTGGTGGAATTGGTTGGATTTCCTTATGCTCGGACTGTATCTGACTACTGTTGCGTTGCGTCTGGTGGCGGTTGTGCTACGCAAAACTCATCAGTATGGTACAGAATCAGCTCCACGTACCGAATGGCCGGCATCGGACCCAACACTACTCAGTGAAGCACTATTCTCCATTGCTCACATTTTCAGTTTCGCTCGAATCATTTTTCTGTTTCAAGTAAGCTTTTCAATATTTGATTGAATCAGATTGAGACAAAACAGAAACTTCATTTCACCCTTGTTTTTATCTAAACAAACTTTTGGTAGTTCATTTCCATGCATTTGCGGAAACTGGCTCAACTCAATAGTTTGTTGATATTGTGAGAATCCTTCGGATGAATACACATTACCGAAACAAATTATGCGAACGGTTGTACGCTTATCCGCTCCAATTATGTACATCATATTCGAACGACCACAATCGTGCACATAATAATGGGCTGAACAAAAATCACCGGAGTTGAAGTGTTAACTTAAGGTTATCAATAACAGAATCCCAATAAATGAAACGATTAGTCAGTGAGTATTTGATTGCACAGTTTTCACTGTTGTAAGTTAGCCTCACCCGGTTGACATTTGACTGCTTCTCGTTCATTTACCTGGCAAGTATCTGAGATGAGGTTTCCGCCGATGACAGTAGATTTAACCTATGCCTATGTAGTCATATTTTGTCTGCATAGGCTGCTCTAATATTCAGTCCACCAATGTCAGTAGTATACGTTAGTCGAACTCCAGAAAATATTGCCATCCGTGTGTTTGTCGATTAGACAGACGGAAAAATTTCTGTTAATTATCGCCGCTTTGGTTAAGCCGCATACAATGCAAGGTTTACGTCGTGAGTGTATGCTCTTGTTCTATTTTAACCGACCAGCTAACAAGTGTACAAAAACAGCTTGCAAAAAAACCGAAATGGTAAAGAGGTTGGAAAACAGCTGAAATTGGATGCATATGTAGTAACCACTATCTAAAACAGTTCAGAGAAGGTGGTTTACGGGGTATATCTGTGAAAGTTTTAAACAGCACATTTCACAGGCATACGTTAGACACTTTCTTGGAACGTCAGTAGGCTAATGAATTATCATTTGAATTATATTCCGTTGATTATGTCATTCAGGGTGTCCAAAAATTGACAGCTAAGTTCAATCATGTTACCTCTGTGTTTACCCAGAAGCTCAAAATCCTAAATTCATTTGTTTACAATACAAATCAATAAGGCTTAGTTGCCTCGTTATTTAAACCTGTGCATATACATGGTCCATTGCGGCCGTGTGAGTAACTTGGTTTAGACCACTTTGTAAATATTGCCTCAAGGTATTTTAAACTGATATCGAGAAAAAATACGTGTACTCTGGAAAAGTAAGTAGGTTATCCGGATATCTCAAGCAAGAGACGTTGTAGTTAGTGGCTTGTTATCAGAGAAAATATCTGGTCACAGGTGAACTGAGTGAGATCAATCGGTCTAATGATGAACACCAGCTACTTCAGTCGTACGAAACTCAGTCAGTCATCCTAACTTTGTTGTTCGGAACAGTTACTGTCCAATTCATTCTACGTATACTTTCAAATGAAACATTAGAAGTACGTACTTATAACCTCCAAAGCATCTAGACACAAAAATTGCAGTAAGATATAAATGAAACGATAATCTCCCGTTAGCTTTAATGTGGTGCGAAGACCAAGAGTGGAAGGCCATCAAACCAATTTGGACCATAAAATTTGATTTACAAACCGCTTATTTACTCGAAAGGAGTCATGGAACGAATGATCAAGCGTAGTTCTTGATGCTTGCGTTTTTAAAAACCACTATGACCGAACAGTAAAGTAAACTAAGAGCATTACTGATCAATTTGCCTTTCATTCTGAACCAAGAATGAGTGACATAGTCATGTTTTGCATCCAATTTCCCTTCAAAATAATCAAAGGCGTCAGAAGCTTCCGACTGTAATTCAGTTCTGTACACTGCATGTTGGTCTGTAATATCCTTCATAGGACTGGCATAAAGTTATTGTTCACGAAGCTACCGTGTTACATACTTACCAGCCTGATTGTAAATACTTTTGACCTGCATATTTTCCAGTAGATTTTAAAGTTTCCATACAGGCGGTAAATTACCTTGAGCTTAACAGAGATTGTTTTTGACCAACAATGACATTAAACGGAAAATTCAACAGGAGATTCAGACATTTTACTAAGGTGGCAAAGCAAAGGAAGTAAACTACGTAGATAACAAGTACTTGGTAACTTTGCATAGAGAACAACTGTTTGTGAGCGGTAGAAGATAAAACCGTTCCAGATGCACAACACAAACAGAATATCCACATCTTCGACAAATGGAGATGACGATGTTGTAGTTTCTGATGAGTAATAAACCGTGAAACACTTCTGGTGGACACACTTTATGGCAAGTTGCCTCATTGTTATTTTGAGTATCATTAAAAAACAAACTGAATTTTAAGCAAGTGTAAAAATAACCAACAAAACAAAATCATCTGCACGCGAAACGAAAAGTAACATTTTCCGAGTGAAGAAGGAAAGTGCCGTTCAATTGTGAAGGTCACCGTTCGTTTTGGAGATTACGGTTGTAGAAACCAGAAGTGATATGAGTTACTTTTGTTAACTCGGCAGGTAGATCATTTGTTAGAGAACGGAGGTATTCTGTTTGAGCAGTGAATTGATTTGCCCTGTGCACCACTAATCTGTGAATTGGTCTTCAAACAGCGGCGCCACAAACAGTGGCAAATTCTTTCAGACAACTGCTGATAGCGTCAACAAGAGACACTGCAAAATGTTCAACATAACCCAACAACAAGCGTTTTTGATTGCCACGACTCTACTATATATTCTTTTCACCATTTTGCTCGGTTTTATTATGATACCTTTTGATATTGTTTGAAAATGATTTTCTCCCATAAGTGTCGTCATTAACCCTGGTAAGACTGGAGATTGGAGATAATTACTCGCATCGCTGGAATTGTACTCGTAAAAGTGATTTTCAAACTATTCATTCAATCTCCACTTTAGAGCAAACGCATCTGGACGTAATTCCTGACGGAGCTGGACTCTGAATAAATAGATCGATAAGAGATAAATCCCCCGAGACATATTCAACTGTCCTTTGGACAAGAAACAGTGATACTGAGAAACACAATGATACTATCCGGATACATTACAGTAAAACGTTCACGCTATCAGCTCAAATATATTTAAGACCGAGTGAGCATCTACAACTTCTAAACAATTTGTGTGCAACGGGAAATTTGTTTTGTTGATAACCATTTACGTCTGACACAAGTGTTATTTGAATCGAATGAACCAGTTATAAATTTGATAGTATACAAAGCAGGTTAAGTATTAAGCACATCGGGCGGTAGATAGACTGTGGCCAACTTATCAAACAAATATTTTGTTGACGTGAGGCTTTTCATAGAGTTTAACTAAGTGTGGTACAGTCAAACTCACGTGTTTCCTCCACTTCATTGTCGAGTAGAGTAATCACGTGTTGTTTCAAATGATCCAGTGTCAAAAAGCGCGGTTGGGTAGGAGTGAATATTCTGATTCGCTAAAGGGGTGGTCAAAGTCAACACATTCCTTACATTTACGGAGATGTTACACGGCACTTCGGCAGAATCTCATAGTGGGACTTGCCGTAAAAACAGTAATCGTGGACATCATTTCTTTCTGACAAAACGTTATCTGTTTAGTTACTTGGCTTTAGAACAAAATCAGTGTAGGGTGACCACAGCAACTACAACGTGAAATCGTTCGACCAACTTGCACTTCCAAATCTTTTGAAGATTCCTAGAACTACGACCACCTTGGCCATGAATAACAGCTTTTGCGAAACGGGCTTTTCGAAGTAAATACCCAGACTACTGTCATCGAATTCCTTCACAAAATTCCCACCGTTTCTTGTTGTTCCGATAAACTCAAAGCACTCCAACCTGTGTTTCGGCAAGCGTGAATTGATAAGGGTAACCTTTTCTTAGGGGGCGTTGACAGCGCTTTGACAATCAGTTGATTCACACTGGTAAATAAATCATCCACTTCAGCATTTGAAGAGCGGATAGCTTCTACGACGCGGCGGGTGACCTTGGCAAGCTTGTTAGATGATTGTTGTTTTGGTAGAGCCCAAATAAACCAGCTCCTGATTTTTCTTTTGCAAGGTGCCGTGCATGTCACTAACAACCGAGTGATAAGTAATAGATGGTAGATGGAAACAGCAGCTTGATAAAGTTTTTGGCGAAAAACCCTTATCTTATTTGTTAAGTAAGTTCGTCAGATTTTAAGTTTTGTTTTACTCGAAACATTTCCTTCAATTACGCTTCTCCTGTGGGCGTTGTAATGTGCAATGTGTAATATTCGTAAAGTCTGAATTATTTATTTCAACGTGACACTCCGAAACTCATCAATGACATGTTGTTATTTTAAGAGGAAAGCCTAGACTTTTCTTCACATACGTCAACAACTTGAATTCGAAATGGTTATTGATGACAAATTAGACGACCGCTATGGTCTACGTTGGGAATAATTTCACAGTATACAACGTACAGTTAGTTCGTAAATGCCTGAGGTCCCACTGATCAAGATGAGTAGAAGAAATGTTAAATAGTGTTTAGGAACAATTCTTCACACAACGTCCACGATCAATACCAGTAAGCGTCAAGGCAAGACGCTTGTAATTGTATCAGAGAGTGACAAAGAAAAAAGGATGCAATAGAGGATTCTGGTTGACACCGATTGAATATTACTCATCCGTAACAACAGTTTTACATTCATATGGACCTTTTAGTTAGCCAGGTTTCTAAAAAAAACGTTATACGCTCTAATTTCGCTATTATTATAAATCGTTGGTAATAGATAATTTGGGGAGTGAACTGCAGAAATGCTTGCAAATGATGAACGTGTTCAGCACTGTTCCACTGACCTCAAATTAGACACGAACAAACTGGTATTGATAAATCACAGTTTCACTCTCAAACTAGTGTGATTGATTCCTTGCACGTAATAAAAACGGTTGACTTTAATGTTACTTCAATGGCGTAGTGGTCAACATGGTTGCCTTGTAAAAGCCTTTCCCGAAGCTGACTCCCAATGGAGGTAGGGATATGCATTATTGACTGACTCTAACACGAACGAAACATGGGGCTACTTTTCTCTCCGGAGGGACCTAATGGAGCAGTGTGATGGTTGTGATCCGTTATGAACGACATCCAGGTCTTAAGAAATTCACTACTAATTTATTCCAATTTCAAATATAAAAATTTCTTTCCTGGTTTGCTTTTATCTTGAAAACCTGAGAGAAAGCCGTAAATATAAAACCATATGATGTTAACTTTTCTTTCGGTACCTACCTCAAATTTCACTGTAAATAGCAATTGTAGTTACATTGACAAGTTTGGCAAGACAGTGTTATCAGTACAGCCTACTCCTTACAAAGAAAATTCGTGGTAAGAGCCAAAATCGTACCTATTAGAGATATGTGTTTTGTAAGGAAAGGTATCAGCCCACTCAGTAATTATGACTTAGCAGTAAGATGGTTAACCATATGGCTATATACTTTTGTGAGTCGATCAAGAATGGCATGCGCGATCCGCAGACATAGCATAAATTTCACGGTGACAAATAAGATATATAAAAAAATTCACTACGTTCGCAAGACTACAAAACTACGGCGCAGATTGCATCCACAGATGAAATTTAGAAATCGAATCGGGAACATACAATATTCATTGAAAAGTTTGACCAATATTGCAGAAAACATGCTGCAGTACTATCTATCTCAGTAGAGGTATTTTGCATGGAAGATGTTGAGTCCTATTAAACATTGAACAGACGGACCTTATGCGCCGTCCTAATTGTTTCGGAAGTAATTATCCCAGCTTCCAATGTCTATCAAGCTTTTCTAATGTCTATCTTTTAGTGGTATTTGTTGAGGGCGCAACAAAATTGTTCCAAAAACATATATCTTGGATTGACAGTTTGATAAGGGTACGCGAGATATATCTGATGTAAATACCGAAACAATAATTCACAAAAGGAAATCCAATAACTGAGCGTTCCGGCAAAATGAACAAGGTCCCAATTACTGAGGGGCAGACAAACAAGAATTTGAGTCATGTGGACAGACCCGGCTGGTGATCGCAATGAGAGCGAATTTAAGGCTCAAATTAACTGGTCGAGTTGTTTGGCACACATTTTACTTATAGAAGTAGTTATATGTACGGTACACGAATATCTGCTAACTGCAGGAATTAATTGGGTTTAACCTTGATTCCGTCGGGTTCACATAAGGATCCTGCTGGCCCCAAAATATTGCTTCATGTTTAAGATTCTGCTTGTAATGAGATTCCTGGACGATACAGTAATTTCAATTGTACGAACTTCATGATTTAAGTCACCGAAAGGCAATTTCCTTAGTGATTTAAAGCGGGTTTCATAAAGTCTAATAACAGGGTTTTATAACTTGAAAGACTTTCACCAGTGATCGCGGCTGTCGCATTCCCATAGAGTTTTCAGTCAGTTCTTTCCAAAAGAGATATTCTGCTCGAATTTCGCTGTTGTCAGAGGTAGTCAGTGATACACATTCTTGCCACGACCAAGGTTAAAACTTCGGCCATGTTTTCGTGGCTAGGTAAAAATTATTAGTATGCGATTCAGGTTCCGATTTTCATAATTGAGCCTCATCTGGCTCATGACTGCTGCCATGCTGCTTATTAATAACATAATTGTGACCTACGACACTGGTTCTGGCGGACGCCAATATTAGATTGCTTGAGTAATCTAATTAGACTTGTCAGTCCTCTGATTATCTTGTAATTTCCGTAAAACGTAGTAGAATTGTGAAATAACGCAGTCTCCACTGACAAATCTTTCGACTTCTTTGGTTTCTCTGTAATTTAACGGTATCGTAAGGGCTAATTGGAAGTATTCAAAACCGGTCGCTAGTTCAAGTGCAGTTTTGGATTTCATAATTGGACTTAATCTAAAGTATGAAATTTACGACACTGTTTGTCATGAGTAATAAAGTCTCTCGAAGTGTCGGGGATCAGCTTAAAGCGATATCAGCTGGCTTTGATTTTTCCCGCAGTTAATCCTTGCTTCCGAGTAGATAATCACTGAGATAATGGCTAGCACAATTTGGTTGGACCTTCTTGTATTTACTACTCAGAAGATTTAGGGACGTGACGAAAGTTTTCGTTTTTACATTTGCCAAGTTATCTGCAGTGAATTCGTTGTTTTCACATCAGTTTATGCAGTCGTATGAAGGTCGATGGTTTTCAAAACTACACGTTCCCTTACATGTCCGCTTATGCTATGCAGAACAGTGAATGATTTTGTGAGCACCCTTAAGTTTAGTGATGGAATACCGGAAGGCGGATATGTTAGCAATTTCATCCTAGGTTGAATCGCAATTGACAGGTATTCGAATTTTGTCATGCAAACTGGTTCACACATTTCGTGGTTTGTACAACATTTTGAAAGTCACTTCCTTTGTGAGATGCTTGTCTCTTGGTCATCGATGCAGCGCAAAATTATACACCCACTACTTGGCTGAACCTACCATATGATTTGCCTCTTATTTAGTCAGAGATGTGTATTTGTGATCAACAAGGTATGTGTTACATATAAACTTTGTAGACTATTGCTTTTACTTTCGGTCTCACCAGTCACATGCGGTTTAAGAACATTCTGCTAAACAATGTCAGCACGCACAACTTTCTTGCTAAACTCGTTTCCAAAATAGCGGCCTTCAACTATGAGCTTCGTTTGAATAACAATCAAGAACCCGGCGTGAAGTTAGTCACTTCAGTTTCTGGGTGGCATACATTAGAACGAAAAAAGTTGAGGGTTGATACCGCATGGTGTACTGCCCACCGGCTACATGATGTAGTCAGAAACGATAGAATAAATACAAAAGGTTTATTTGTTTAGCAAAGCGCATAACCAGCACAGGCCTACTCAAGCCCATCCAGCTCTATTAGCGATGTCTGATCCAAAACCAGTGTTCTGGGTGAGTAACTATTCCATACTAAGTTTTGACAGGTTATAAACAGAACACTATTCACATGATGTTCAAAAAGTTTTCCTTTTTTCGATCGCTTGTTACCAGTTTTGCAGAGTCTTGCAACAAGCTGAAAATAATATTTTCCATCCTAATGCACGTCCACATCATTCCTCTAGTTCAGTACATTGAATTCAGTGCTGCTTCACTGTGAAAGCCATCTGATTATGTTCAGCTGGCTGATGTATATTTGCCTTGTTCTTAACATTCAAGCCCACAATTTCTTGAAATCTGTTGTTCTTGGTGAGAGGGTACAACAGATATGGTGACAAAGAAATTCACAGAAAACCGATCACTACCGTTTCCAGACAGATTTTCCAAATTAAAACAGACTTTCATATAGTGTCGACGTGCTAGAGGCAACTTTTTCCTAGTATGTAAGATCCGCCAAAAACATACTTAGAAATCTGTTTTGACTTGGATAAACAGACATTTCGGTAGCGTTCCTATGGGACTACAACATTGGATGAAACACTTGAATTTGCAAGCATTCCCCATTTGGTGTTCGAAAGTGCCAGAGTGGATATCGTTCTAGGGTTTGTAGTGAAAGTGTAATTGTGCACTTTGAACGGAAGCTTGAAGGTAACACAAAAGTAACACGAACAATCATATAGCTTCGCCATCAAAATCGTTCCGGTTTGGGCGAAGTTACGCTTGACTTTTCCCGGTTACTTCTAGTTGGCTGTTGTTTGCTACATCTTGGAGTTTGAATAGGGAAGACAGTAGGCTGATATTACTCGATGTATACCCGGACAAATTTCGCTGCATTTTTACGAGTGCATACTACAGACCATTTATATATCAGTATGAAAAAGTGAACAAGATAACAGAAAGTCTATTGTCAGAGTGCACAATCATTGTCACTACCAAGGTAGTGACAACCCTACAAACAGGTTTGAAACAGGTTTGAACTTTTGGATTGCAACAGCTTCAGCATAGCGCAGTGTTCGCCTGTGTAACGTTGAGTAGATAACGCGAAATGCCGTTGTGAGATCACATTGGTGTTGCGTCATTGGAATATGACGTGCAATGGATGATGCAGGCTCTCTGTTTCTATGCGCCTCTGTGACGTCATGTGCTTGCGTGACCCTGGTCCTCAACTGGCGCTCAGTCCTGCCTATGTAGGACGCTCCGCAACTACATCGATATTCATAGGTAACGTTGGATTTGGCTGACTCAGCTACCGGTTGTTTCACACAGGGCATTGGAATCCGGAATGTTCCCTTTAAGGGTGATGATGTGTGCCAACTTATTCACCGTCGTTTGGTTAGTTCTATCACGAGAACATACAATACGGTTGTCCCAGTGATTCTGTACATAGCACTCAGAATTTGTTTTTTTTTTGCAGTGCTGCAGGAAGTGCTTTCACAAATCCACAAATATGCGTGAATAATTTTGGCATCCTCGTGGATTAAAAAATGCTGTACTTGTTTGTATGCACTCTGGTCTATCCCCACTATGATGACAAATAAATCTGCCTTACTCATTCACTGAGTCGAATGTCAAACATCCAAATAAGCAACCATAAATTTAACAAGTATCTTTTGAGCTAGAATTATACGTAACATGCAGAAGTAGTAGGCCAGTCACAAACCAACATCTCGACGTTTTGTCTCGAATTACAACTGAACACACATTTTAGGAGAACCTGAATCGTCGTGGTATTTCTTCAAATCATTGACCTGTACAAAAGCGTCAGTTATTATCCAACAATCGAAAACAGTTTGTTGATCAACAAATTGACTACACATTTTAGTTAATGTGGCCAGCAGCATCTGCATATGTATTTCCTTCGGAGTGCTGCGTTAGCTAATAATTGCCTTCCTTTTTAAAGGTCAACGAACATCTCGGTCCTCTTCAAATCTCGTTGGGCAACATGCTTATCGATATAACTAAATTCATCTTCATCTTCCTCCTGGTAATCTCATCGTTTGCTTGTGGACTCCATCAATTGTACTACTATTACGTTTCGTTTGAGGAAGATTATCGACCGACTGCTTTCAAGTCGTAAGTTACTGTTACCAGCTTACCAGCGATTACTTTATATTGTACTAACAAATTCGACTGAGATACAAATGTATTTCAATACCCCTCTAACGTAACGTTATATAGTTTGTGTGTTTGAAAAAAAGCACCAATTATTGAAAATATTTGACTGTCAACAATGATGATTACAATTTACTTATAGGACCAAGGATTAACCCGTTAAAACAATATGCCTGAGAGGGGACTGGAAGGCAAACATTGTGCGTTTTGTTATTTGCCTTCGATTTCGAAAACTTCATGCGTGTTGTTTGATCAGCTATGGTACAAGAGAAAGCATCATTTGCGCACTCCCGAAATCCAGGTCATTATGCAGCAGTATCTGGACGTGTTTGTGTTTTTGTTCCGATTCTGTAAATTTTCAAAAACGCAAGCGATTATTGAAACGTGTTGTTATTAAGGAAGTAGAAATAGGCTTCTGGGACCAAAGAGTGCAATCGAACAGTACTTTAACATAATCAGTGACAGCTCAGCTTTCACAGTTGCATTGTCGAACGAGGTATTGTGTGTTACATTTTATTCAAATGTAACGACTATCACGTTGAAAATAATTCACTTCTGAAATTAGAAATAACGACCATACTATATGAGCCATGAGAAGCACCCAAAAAGTAAATGCTGATGGATTCCTAATTTGGTTTTGCAGGACAGATTTCTATTTAAACGAGCATTCAAAACGTCTTCACTATGATAAAAATCACAGCCGTAAAGTGTCACACATCTGAAGGCTGATAATTATACGACAAACTTGTTCACCTTAAAAGAAAACTTGCGGCAATCATTACACAATTTACTCGATCCTTGGTGCAATATCAACTGGTCAGTTCAAATGTATTGTACCAGAGAAGCCTGCTGAATTTTGTTGAAGGATTGCAAGCACCAAGCTTTTTAAACAAAAAGCTCATCAGTTAACTTGTCTTCAGGAATAAATGACTTCTACAGATCTTGAAAGCAATATTTGTGGTTGTGTGTGCAAATAAATGGCAGAATGTGTTACTTACTTTCGGGTTACCAGTGTCCAGCCAACACGATTTTGAAGCTCATTTTTCTCGTATTTTGTCCAATCCTATCAAGGTCTTACGAATTGATCACCGACTGTTCTTTATGATCGTGAACCACACCATTTCACATCTAACTGCAAGTCTTAACGATTCATACATACAGGTTGTCAACAAAATGAATCGTATTCGTCTTGACTCCATCTCAGTTTCCACTCGTAAAAGATTCCGCCCAGATTATCCGTTCTATGGACTCAGTGATTCGTCTCACCTTCTGAAGGGTCTGAACCACGGCTTACTCCCCAAAACACACCAAGTCCATCATGATGTATTTAGCTTATAGACGAGTACTAGACAATAGTAAACTGCGTTTGAACTTACGTAAATTATATGCAGCAGTTTTACCGTTCCTGATGGTCTTGTAACAACCACGTGATCACCAGGTTGTCTTAGTTTGTCTTAGATGCCAAAAACTAAGAATATTTATATTCTTACGAATTTTGGGTACCGTTTTTATGTTTGATATTATTTACCTCGGTAAATTTCAGAGGCTTTCCCTATTTTCCTACAGCTTACTGAACTCATATCGAACTCTGTTCTGGCATTTGTTCGGAAGCAGTCAAGCTGGTCACTTCGAAGTGAGGACCATCAATCGAACCACCGGGGAAAGCGAGCCTATGCCTGCTGCTCGCAACACTGTCATTGTAGGCGAAATCCTGTTGCTCATTTACCACGCCATGGCCATCATTGTTCTTGTTAATATGCTCATCGCGATGATGTCCAACTCTTTTCAGACCATACAAGTACGTTCGCGGTCATTTTGGAATGCATTTTAATAGATTTGTATGCATTATCCCAGTAAGTGAAACTTTCAGCAAATATATACCAGGAACATGGTTTTGATGTCACCCAAGGTCAAATTAATTAGAAACCTAATCAACGTTAGATGAATCTTCTGTCAGTTAAGGACGGTCTATTTAACGGTCGACGGTACATCCTTCCACGGTTTAGATTATGCTGCTTAGACAAGTGTTACGCCTGTTCAAAGGTAGTAATACCAAGTATAAATCGACCGATTTGTGGAATATAAAAAGTCTGTGACCAAAGTTCATTAGAACTTTCATGCAGTTTGAGCGAGATTCCATCAGTTGATCATAGTGAACCATTCCATTACAGAATAATGAACCCTTACTGTTTCATTGTTAGGTGAATGTAATCTTATTCTGCTCAAGTCAGCCTATACTCAACATCCAAGACATTTTCAATAATTCACCTGTTCAAATATGTGCGTGCAGTTTGCAGGTTTTCCATACACTTCTTGTGATATGAAAACCATTGCGAATTGTGCATCAGAAATGTATAACTCAAATGAAAAGTAGCTTAAAAATGGTCACACAGTAAGCACTCAAGCGGAATATCTATTGCTGATATTGTAAGCCCACAAGTGCAACGAAGATCTGTTTCCGTGTTTTGCCGAATGTACCACCTGGGACATATAGAGACGACTTTGGTTTTCTAACAACAAATGCTTGTTTGAAAACTGTTGGGAATACCCATTGGCTGTCTAGTTACGTTGATATAGTGCGCAATAAGATACATGTTGAATCTCTTTTTCGTGTAGACAAACATCACTGTATCAGTCTGTTCTCCATATCATGATGTAAATTCGTACGACTTGCATGAGCACGTATGACTGGTATGACCGGTATGACTGATCACATACTTAACAGGCTACGTAGAATGTAGGAGGATAACACCAGTTTGTCAGTAGCTCATGGTCTAAAGGCATCTGGTGAGGAGATAATCAGTTTTCAATTGACTTACCCTTTGAAATTGTCTTGTTTTCAACAATGTACGACTTATTGGTTTACTGTTTAGACGTAACCTTAAATTCTCTGATCTGTGAGCAAGCTCCTCATTAGTTGTGCCTTTGTCCATCTGATACTACTCGCTACAATTACTAATTATTGCGTACCACTGTTGTATATTTAGAACCTAGGATTGTTTTATTGGTTTCCTGTTTGATAGTAACTCTGACATAAGGGACACAATTTGCACGATAAATGTTATATTTAATACCCACATCACATGCGAATTTAGGCCCACAATATCAAGTTAAATGGTTAAAACTTTTGTTCACAACAGAGGACCAAGCCAATTGTTCAAAAGATGCATTTCAGAAACCATAAACCGTATAATGTTTTAAAAACACCGCAGAACAGGTTGCTGAGAACGAGTTTGTGACTAACAAAGTTAACTGCATAATATCAAATCTGTATAATAAAGAATAAAGTATAGTTGAGTGTGGTGGAACACAAACACTTGATCCATCAGTCATAACTGACGCCAATGTGGTAAACCAAAGTGAAGACTGGCTATTATTGTGTGTCACTGTAGAGGGAACCCAAATTTTTAATGTATCTTCTTAACTTTACCGCCGAGTTCTTCATCCATAGCAAATGTTTTCAATCAATTTCGTACTATGACAATGAAATAGAAGTTCCAGACAAACGTCACCTGCTACATAGATGCCTCAAAAATACCGAACTCCATTGAACTCGTAGAATTTTGTGCACCTCATGGTTACCGATTAGCCAGTTGTACCAAATAAACCTTACTGTTGGTAATCGACTTTGTCACAGTTAGCAAAGCACCATAAGCTAGGACGTTAGATAACAAAGCCATGAACCAAATACCTTATTAACAATATCTCTCAGTTAAGGAAAACTATTCACTGCATCGACCTGCATCAGAAGCGAATGTGAACTGAGAACTTGGACTCAATAATCATAAAGATGTCATTAGAAGAGATCCCTCCTAGGGTTCGTTCACATATCCTTGTGAGAACATTCTATGCCCAAATGACTTCCTCTGCTACGCTCTTTTAATGTAGCACTGTATTTGTAGCAGCGAGATTCTTTTCAGAGTGACCGTGTAGCCTTCAAAAATCCTCTGCAACCCAATTCGACTGAAACTGTAATTGCAGTTTTAAAAGGGAAGTATGAGAAAAACCTCTGAAACAGATTTCTTTCTTAGCTACTTTCAACACTGTCTTTGTTGAGAATGCTTGAGCTGGCTAACTTACCGGGAATAGACAATGTATGAGCATTGTTGGTCTTATCTTATGACAGTGTAAAAATGATATGAAACTTTTTTTGACGGAACAAATGTGGTTGGTACTGAAAACACAATCCAGCATAAACTGTAACCATTTGGGTTGTGGTCAGGAACGTTTATCCAAAATAACAGATCAGTGAGTTTTAGAAATGTAAACGCTTTCAGCACAAAAACTAGCGTGTTCGTTTCAAATCTTTTTAATTGTCGTTCTGTAATGGTGAGTTTTCAGATGTATAAAAAAATTTACAGGCTGGTGGACTTTTCGTCGTTTGAGTATCAGCTTACCTGATTTTTCACCTGTGCTGGATTGAATTCAGATACTCGAAGCTTCAGTTTCTGTTGCGTCTTATCAGTAGGATAAATTGGCAACAACAGACAAGTTTACAAGCATTGTTGGAACAGATACATGAAGGAAGTCGATGTTTGAGTGTGGGATTTTAAACTCACGTCACAGGATGAGCTAACAAGTGATCAATGAGGTTAAACATTTGTAGAAAGAATTATAATCTTTGCCGAACACAAAAGTAAAGTAACGTAAAACGCACTCTGCAGCAGCATTTTGACCAAACCCATCAGTTACGTTACTTAGATTATGATCGATGGTAAATTTTAACACTAACCTAATGGCATAGCTGTGAGAAGCCCACTGCGGACTGTAATCGAGGATAGTTTTACCACGAACTTAGAAACACAGTCAGCAACAGCTATTCCGCTATTCTGTATGTGATTCGTGACAACATCTTGACCGACTCAACGCATAACTCAACAACCATCACCCAAACGTTACACTCGCCACAAAAGTAAACACGTTCGTTAAAAACGCAGGATTTATCATGAAAAAGGTATACAAGAAGCCCGCTTGAACGGAGCATAGTAGTTCTAAAGGTTTTGCGCCAACGTCATTTAAACAGTAGCCCGCAAACCTGTAGGTATAATATTGCCATGCTCTCCTGTGACGTAGGCTAAAACATGTCGTCAAAGCTGCATAGAATACGGTCGAATTAGGAATGACCAAGTAAATTTCGCGGCTGTCTTGAAATTCGAAAAAAGACCAAAACAACCCACTCGCAACTTGTAACACTAATAAAAAACTTGCTTGTACTTATGAAATCAACTGCATTGCCCGGATCGTGAGAACGCTTTAGACACATGTCTCGAAGTACATTCTTGTGTGACTGGTTAAAAGTGAAGCCGGCGCTGCCCAAACTTCTATCATAACATAGCTTAAAAATCTTGTTATTCACCTTATCCACTTTAAGAAAATCTATTTTTTGTACTTCCCTGTTTGCCGAAACCTTCGTGACACACGGTTATCACGTCATTCTTTCTGTACATAACAAGATGATATTTAGCTTATCGCTGCCCTGGTGTTAAGGATTGATATTCATGCGTAGGTGTTAATCTTCAAAGCTACCACCGCTGTGGTTGTTATTGCCATAATTCTAAGATTTTAGCCATGCTGCTTATATTAATTCACTTCCCTCTCCAACTTTCTAATAGTGCATAAACCTTGTTTTAAAACTTTCCCAACACTATCTGTATCCGTATTTTCATATTCAACCTGTTTAACGTTTAAACCATTTGGTTCAGAACGACTTATTCAAACGCTGACCAGTCTAGTTACTATCTTGTTTGCTATCCTTTTCACAATCAATGAATCGTTTGTGTTTCATACCTATTTGATTTAATTCATGTTTATTGATTGCAATCTGTTATCATATCCGATGAGATCAGTCAAAAGGTCTGTGAAAACTACATCTTACGTAATCTTAGGTGAGTGTTCTGACTTCATCTGGAGACATATACACAAACTGTCAAACAAAATCTTGTCCATAATTTTGACCTTAAAGATTTTCGTAATTACTACCCTTCTTACCATAGTTAACACTTGTACAGAAATTTGTGAGTGTACATACCATGTAGTGTGTTACATGTTGCTTACCATTCCCTTTTTCTGTTAGAACACTTTATTGTGAAATTTACTTCAGATTGCTATGCTACCAGAATAATACAGTATACGTACTGTGCATCCGAGTCCATATGTTAGAATCAAAAAACTGGTGGCTTCGTTAACGCCCTAATCGAACCCGGTGAATAAGAGGTGTCCGTATCCGACATTCGCGCACACGAGGAATCATTTTTTATTTGCGGTCTACCATGACAACAAGCATTGTGACTGATGTGTGAATTGTACTGTTGATTGCTTTTTCTAATAGGCTTAGTTACACCTTAAACACGTACTTCCAAATTTTATTCACACGTTTTGTCTCGCTGCCAGATTTATCGATTCACAATTCATCCACACTGAGTTCTTCGACTGCGCTACTCAACAGTCTTGTATTAAAGTAAACGGTTTCAAATCATGAAACAAACTGCAGCTGTTTTTTGTCTTTGCGTGCAAGCCAAACAACTGGGTGAATGCATTAGCACCTCTTGGTGAATAGCAGCAGTATTATCTAGAAAAACCGTCATATTTTCTGCCACGTAGACTATAAAAAAACCTGTCCCACTTACAGTTATTTTACTCAATACACAGACTTATTGCATTTGTTTCTCTTTATTGGCACACTATGATGCTTCTTTTCTAAAGGGGCCGACTGGATAATCTATGGGAATGCGACTGCTGCGATCAATTGTGGGTGATGTTCAGATTGAAATAAACCAAATCCCCGACTACTCATTAATAATCTAGAATATCGCCTAACAGTTTTAATGAGATCGAAGATTTCGACGTGTCTAGGAAGTCCTAATCGCAGGGTTATCGATTGGAGTTAACAGGACAGTTACTGTGTCCTCATTTCGAGACGATTGGGCAACCTGATCATTACTCACAAGCGAAAGTGGTTGAGCGTTCACATATGATAATTCGGTCGTGCCTAACGTGAGGTCAATGGCGCAGTGGTAAACACGGTTGCCTCATGAACAACATGTCCGTGGTTCAAGTCCCGGCAGTGGCGATGATATGCACAACTGACGAGCTCTAATGAGAGCGAAACTCGAGTCTAGTGCTTCCTTTCGAAAGGGGCCGACTGGATAGTCTATGAGAATGCGACAGCTGCGATCAATTGTGGGTGATGTTCAAATTGAAACTATGATGAATTGGTCATAAGATAGGCCATAACGTACAGAGATATCGCCGGTCCACAGGATGCATCATCCACTGCACTAAACAGAAGAAATAATGATAATAAAACAGTTTGATTTGGAAAACAATTTGTTTGTAACGTGAAAAATAGTGGCGGCCAAGCAGAAAGATAGTTAACTTTTAATCCACAAACCAATCAATCTAGTCGTGTATGTATTTACTTAATGTTTCTTTCCTGCTATCATTCGTTTATCCTGTCTATTCAACCTCACAGCTCGTCGTCAAATAGACTGAGATTAACGACCGAATACTGGATTTGTTATCCACCAAATTGGTCTTCCTTTTCAAACATCTAATCCGCCATTATTCGTAAGAACAGAAAATCAGCTGTGTAGTACTCCAAGTTAAACAAGCTTTTAGTATGATGCCCCTAGTCAAGCGCAAAATTAGGCGCTTCACTAGCTTAGTCTAATTACACAGTGATAATCCGTGTGTAACTCAACCGTAGAGAAGCCCATATTCTGTCGTGACGTGAGTCTATGTGAAGCTCTCAGAATCATTTCCCTGACTAAACTTTACACTCTCGTGCAGTCAAACAACACTTTCTTCTTGCGTATAGTCCTTTGTAAATAACAAAGAAATGCACTCAACCAGACAATGTTTTTGTCGGAATAACAGCCCATCCTCATTAATGTGGGAACCGAAATCAAATGTAATTGCTTTCTGGTCACTTAAAACTTGCTAGTCAAAATTAAACTTATCTAGGGGAACAAGCGCTTGTTTTGAACTAACTTCTTCCGTCAACATTATTCAGACTCATAAACAAACAGTGACCTCTACCATTATCGTTGAAAGCTAACAGTGGCACTAAAACCAAACGTTATCAAATGTCCTACAGACGACTTGAGAGCACACACTGTTTTCAGTTGAACCAATTTTTCAACAGTTTCGACAGCCAGACTATCTCTCGGGTTTTCATATGGTTTCTTTATAGTGTCTAGAACAGTACGATACGATTTTGACCAAATATATGAATTGCCGTTAACGCCGTTGAGAGATTTGCTTATTTTAATGTAAGTATAAACGTCTACTTGAAATAATGTAGCCACCACACCAGTAAGAAATAAAGTTGAAGCAAATTAGTCACCAGCGAACTGCTTAACAGTTCAAATAACTGTTCTTTGACATTAGCATAAGAAGGAAGCTCTACAGGTCGGCAGTACAGTGAAACGCATAAAAATTAAAACCTCTCTCACTAACTAGCGAAGAAGTATTGAGGTGACAGGACAATAGTGGACAGAAAGTAACAGTTCCCAAGGGTATCTACACGGGCGTTGTAAATAACTGTTAAACAAATGAAGTAAACAAAAATGCACAACAGTGAGAAAAACTCTTTCTGGTTAAAAGAATAGACTGATTCAGCACTATGAGCAACTGTGTTTGAGCGAGAATAGAAGAAACATACAGCAGATTAATTTGTAAAATATGAAGGAAAATGCAATACTACTCACTACTTGAGATGAAACAACCACAGGGTCCAATTAATCAACAGCTTACCTTCACAACAAGCTTAGGCAAAATAAGGTGATCCTAACGACTGTTCGCTATAGACTACGAAAGAAGTAAACTTGGTTTATACGCAACGATGATCTAATAACCGAACACGCAACCAGGTTGATAATCTTGGGTTAAGCATCCTAGTGTCTTTCAGTACGAGCTAACTTAGATAAGAAGCGATCAGTTGGCCATTTGTGTCAGCGTACGCAATGAGTCTTATCCAAGGCTAGATTATTCAAAAACGCAACTTACACGGATTTGGCGTAATTAAACAGTGCTACCGCATGTTAATCCAAAGGCCAATAACTGGTCAAATTATACATTAGGAATTGTATGATGCATTATATATACCATGGTGATCTTGCGAACAGCATTCTTGTCATCAACTGAGACAACGTGATATCCGAAGGTCAAAAAGACGGTCGCAAACGCCCATGGCTTAATGCCTGTCATTGCATGCGACAGTTTGTTTGAAAACTGAACTTCATTCACTACGATACTGGTTCTTTTTATGAAATGGATGACGCGATGATGATGGAAACTTGAGCAAGATTAAAGTAAACATGAACACTTACAAATGTCTGAAAACAAGGATCAAAGAGTTGTTCCAAGTAACATCAAACCTGGTATTCATAAACTAGTACAAATGTACCACGTTTAGCTATCGCACATGCTGTTAAACATATATGTAACTTTACCATAGAAATGACCGAGTTAAACCCATCGGTACATGGCGATTGGTCTAGGATTTCATTGGAGGCCACATGAACTGATACTTTCCTTGGATCAAGGCTATGGTTCTGCCGTCTAAGTTCAGCTGAACCACTGATCAACTCATCTAGAAAACTAATTATTTCATCTTTGTTACTCTTTCCACGTGTGTTAGGTCCGTTTAAACTGTCAAATCGGACCAAATGGACTTTGACAATGTTCGCTTGATTCATAACCTGTTATCTTGAACATAGCCAAAATTGTAACCGATTCGTCTGCTATGGTGAAAATTTGCTGTCACGAATGAAACCTTATCAGTAACTCAAATTTTGGACTTCTTAGAAAGTGTTCCCAGGTTTCCCAGCCGTATAATTACTAAGTTTTTGTTGCCCTGTAAAACATGGTAAATGATAAGAGGGTGCTGTGTTTTAGAACGGGGTAAGGACGTTATGCTCATTAGGTTAAAGGGACCAAATGCTGTCACTGTATGAGACCCATTGTTGTGGATAAGTTTGTTTATATAGAGATGGCTACAGGGATCATTAGATGGACATTTCACAAGTGCGCAATCAAAGTAAAATTGAACCAATCCAAATAAAAGTGGTGTCAGAACGCGACCTCTGTGAAAAAGGAGTTGAATATTGAGGGTTTAATAAGCGTTTTCTTGTCAGTTGGTTACACATTACAGTTAGAATAGTCAGTGTTTCACGAATTTCTTAGACTCGAACACAAGAACAGTTATACAGTCTTGTGGTTAACCAGGGGTTAAAAACCACCTTCTTCACAGGCACTGGAGGTCATATCGGCGAGTGAACAGTGAACCGCATTAATCCATGTCAGTAGTCTACACCTTCTGACTGACAGCCATAGTAGTCTCTTACCCGAAACGTTCAGTTTTCATGAATTAAGTGAAACCTTTACTAAGTGAGATGACAAGAACTAGAACTATACGTGATTCGGGATGTCAAACTCATTGAAACGAGCTGTTTGTATTGCGCACGGCCTATTTTCCTCCCTGGGTTTGCAAATTGAGCCCTAGGTGTTAGTGAATCAGATTACGCTGACACTCATTTTGGTTTCATCGGATTATCTTGGTTCAAATGGGTTTTGATTGGTAATTGAAAATATTCTCAGTATAGAATAAAAACAACCCGTCTTTGTTTAAAGTTCCTGCATTCAGATAACCTTGTCAGTCAAACCTCTTTTAAACTGAAAAGTAATTTTAACAGGATGATGCAGCAAATGCGGTACCGATGAATTCTAACAGTATTGAACCTCAAGTATATCACTTCCTATCGTAATGGGATGAATGACATGTTTATCTAAGTGCGAAAGCCGCAAATGACAGTGAGTAGTTCTCAATTCTTTTTATTCAGGGAATCCATTATGCTTTATATTTGAGGGTTGTGTCGTGTTTTTTTCATTCACACCCTAATCTCACTGTAGACTGAGGGAACTAAGGAAACAAAATTGCATTGGCACTGATAGATTGGACTGCATTCCCACTGATTAGTGGGGGAAAAGTACGCGTTAAGTGTAGTAGAAAAGAAGCTTAAAAGTTCAAATTCCATGGCTTACAAAAATAACTTGAAGCGAATCAAAGGTCTGACCAATTCCATTAGACATAACGCAAATTTCGACCTAGTTATAGTAGTTCGCGTTTGACCTTTGCTCTATTGTCCAAGTGTGTACGATTACAACCATCCTGAGGAACTTTTCTTGAAGTGGCGGAAACACAGATTTAACAATTTCACCGGAAACATCATATTATAATTCTATTTTATTGATCTCTAGGAATCAGACGTCTTGATGAGAGTACCAGCTAAAAATGAAATAAGAAAGTAAGCAGACAAGACATTTAGACGAAATGGCCAGCAAAAGATTGAATTATGTTATCAACAAAGTTTGGTTGAAAACCATTAGAGCAACCATCCACACGACATCTTTCGTAAAAACTTCACTGGTCAGCTCAGCTTAACCTACTCAAATAGATGCTCTTGGCTTGTACAATTCGTATAGTAACTGCTAAAACCTTCTTCGATTATTTGACGGGATAACGCTATGCAATGTACACTGTTGATTTCCATCAGTTCCGTAGTAACTATTTGGCACGGCGAGACGTTCAAAGAGCAGATACACCCCCTTTAAAGATATTTTACTCTTACATTAAGATAGAAATTTCGCTTTGCAGATGATTAAACTTTGCATCGGAGATTTAATTGCCTTCATCTCGCAGACTGATATCTGATGACATGGAAAAATAAAGTCAAAAAAAGGCTCCAAAGTAATATTTCTCCTCATCATAACGACCTAACAGTAAACATTTGGAAAATTGTTATTGTGTACCCCCCCAAATGTTTCGAGAGCTAGTTTAATGGATTTCTGGCCATATTTTATTGTTATGCCTTGTTTCTATCGTTTGGCAAAACCCGTATGTTTACTGCTCATTCCATAATATAGGGTAAAAAAGTTACCAATTATATCGTCAAAGTTGAATAGTGATAGCACTCAGAAACAGTTCTGTGAAACTTCAAATATATCCGCTAGTCACTTTTTTCAGAGATACAGAAACGAAAGGCTAACTAATGAATAGCCCACTGGATTTAAGCAGTTGCTAAGTTAGCGTACACGTAAAACTAGTCTTGAGTTCGGTTCCAACAGAATATACACCGTTCAAGGCCATCAGTTATCTTAAACCACCGGTTTTTGGTGGCTTATGTGATTGTTGTTGAGATACGGGGAAGCATAAATGTATGTATTGTCTTTTATAAACGGCGGATACAGAATGGTTATGCCCCATCTTTGTAGTCCTTTGGTTTAGAAGCTTGGAAACGTTAGAACAAAAATCTCAACAGACTAGTTATGTCTGAATATCCTTTTCATCACACGTTAGCTGGCATCAAGTTATATGTTTGTTTGAGCAAAGCAGCCTATTTCAGAAAGTCGGGATAAGTAATCAGCTGATCTGATTGTACAATTGGAATGTCTGTTTATGCTAGGTCAGGCACTATATATACCAACTGAACGTTTACCCGAACCGAGTACTATTTACTGAGACCACTGACAGTTAGGTATAACATCGGGATGTTCAAGCAGCGACGTATTCAAGAACTAGCAAGATTAACTGCTCTGAGTGAATTTGGCAGGTGTCGCTCACTCGTTGGGGGATACCATGAATATTCAACCGTTGGCAAGATATGTTATCCGCAAAGGCGGTTTGTTGCTTTCATCGATGTTCTTGAATCCAAGTTATTTCTAGTTGTTAAAATTATTCATTTTCGTTTACTTTTTCCATATTTTATTCAACGGTGTTCCTTGTCACTATTACGGTGAGCACCAACTTGAGACACAGTGCCGTCTACTCAGGCTGATGGCCATGACTAGAGTTAATCATTAGTTGAAGATGGGCATCTGCTCCAGGATGCCTATATGATGGCAGTAATCCTAAAACTGGGTCAAAGAATTAAGCATATCCCAGTCCAACGGACTAGTCTTTGGGTATGCAAACACCCGTCATTCGTTTGTTGCAACAGTTTAGCCATAAAAGAAACAACTATTAACATAATTGAAAGGTTGCTTACAATTATGTCCCTTGCGGTTAGCTGGTTCAGTGGTGAACACTATCATCTGTTTGATCAACACCTGAGTCCCAGAAGTTTCCTATTATGGTAGTTTGCAACAAAAATGAACAATCTCGGGGGCTACTCAAAACGAACATACATTTTTTGTTAGTGCGATTTCAGCATAGTTGTGATAGTGACACCGAGTGTTCCATCGTAACCGTCATCAAATCGACCGGGTCTAGTCTGTACTATTCAGAGACAGAGTAACCTCAGGGTGAAAATTCCAACAGGCGTGTTTAAAAAAAACATAACAAGATCACATTTGTTCAGTTAAGACGTGATGGGCCAGCTTGGTAATATTTGGTAACACCATGTATTCATGTCATTCTTCTTGTAGAGCTCTGGGGAATTTCCTTGTTTGCTCGAGGTGGGATGCGTAGAATAGTTTCAAAAATTATAGCCCCAAATGGCACCTAGATTATCACAAGAGTTTGTATGATGTAGTCTACTTGTTTGTTTGGTCGCATTTCACGTGCATGTCTGACACGCATCGCGTTATGCACGTAGGCCTGATGAAATTCAACAACGGCTAGTCCTTAACTCTTTCTGACAGCCATTTATATAATAACATAAAACAATGTGCATGATTCTCTCAAAAACTACGTGGTTACCGCTTTCAAGACGATTTTATTTAACGCTTCTTTTTATGTCACTCCATTACTTGGGACTTAGTGCATCGTAGACTTAGTTGTCGAGGCCCCTACAACGTGTACAATTTCGGCACAAGATTAAGTGGGACTATGAAATTGACTTTGGTTTTGACCGTTGATATAGCTGCACATTATTTGCATATAGCGTGAGAGTGTATTGATACTAACATCCCTGTACCATACACTGATAGAGCAGGAATGATCGAATGAAAAACGGCATCATCACAATCCCGTCCACCTGGTCATAAACGTTGAATTTATCACGGAAGACCGTAGATCAAAGCAACGTCCGCATATAAGTTTTGTATTCATTGTCCCGAGCTCCGTTCTTGTCATTTGACGTTAACTGAGAGTGATCGTTTTACGTATTATCTGTTCAGCTGCGTTAGAAATTGTTTTGCAGATAAGTGCAAAACGCTGTTTAACCACCATTTTTGACTAGTTTTCCAAAATGGTTTTTCTCTTCATATTGTCAGCCCATAATTATGGTACGACTGAATCGAACTGTTATCATCACTGTCATTAATATTGTGTGTTTCAGGACGTTTTGGGAACTCCCAGCACGTCCGATGACAACGAATTTCGTTGACTTACTTTTCCGTGAATAAGTCGACAGTGATTCCAACGTTTTAACACTAAATATCGTAAATTTGTCCATCGGTTTATTTACATCTTAGGTCAAGTGTCATAATATTGTACTTTCGCACGTGGGCTGCTGAGCTACTTCTGAATCAACCCACTCACAGTTCACCATTACCTGATCCTAGGCTTGAAGGCCAGTTGTAGCGATTTTGTGACCAAGATTACGTTTTTGTTGCACGCCACACAGAAAACCATCTGTCAAATGCGTTCTTGTAACGAAAGAGGGCCTCCTCGCCTTCGCCTGAGAAGTGAATACACAATGAGCAGTTCTGCCCTAATCGTGCCCAACTGGTAGATTACTGTCATGTGGTATATCCAAGGTAATCTACAGGGTGAAGCAGGCCACAGTGGCAAGGCGAGATTTGGCCGCCATAATCTTCCTTGTACCAGACATTTGCGGTGGTGTATGAGATAAAGTAGTTGGCATTGTTTAGTCGACGTAATGGCAGTCGAAAAGAACAATCTGATACCTTTACCATATCTGTACTGAAACGATATACATATGCTTTAGAAATGCTCTTCAGTACAAGTTATGTTTACAGTGAGTGCACTGATTAACAACGTCCGAAGTAACAGAATCTTCATTTAAACGAGATGTTTTATGTAAGTTTTAGCATGAAAGTGTAATAAGCGACGTAGACATCAATTCGTTGACCAGCTTACCAACAAGCCCCCCATTTTATCCTCATTGCTTTGTACTGAAGTACAAAGTCAAGGGTTTTCATTCCGCACGTGCTGCCCACATCGTTATTTTTTTAAATCTCAAGTTGATTAGTTGAATTCTCCCGTTTGGTAAGATTTAAAATTGTTAAGCTATATTGCACGTTAACAACGAATTCTGTTTTGCTGTTCCGATACATTCTGGTGGTAATCTTCTTTTCATTTCTAGTTTCCAGTCAACTGCCCTAATATGATTATCAATAGTCTAGACTTGTGCTTTAGACGCGATTTTCTCAAAAATGTCCTGCACCGTGTACAACAAACGATCGGATAAGCATAGATCTGTCACGATAGGCAGTTATAGTTGCGACTACATTCTATGTTTACCGTTTGTAGGAAACGTTACTAGTGTTTGTTAAGCTAACAGCTCAGTATAAATCTGGTTAGATTGTTTAACTGGATAGAATGACTTGGTAGAAAGACGTTTGCTCGAAACTCGCGGCTGATTTATTTGTCAAATAAAATGGAGGAAACACATATTCCGAAAATGACTTCTCAGCCGCATATTGGAAATTATGTAAAGGGGGAGACTGTAAAAAGTATTAGACATCAAAATCTCCCACAAGTCTACAGCGTCAAAATTGCTCAAATTCTAGATTGAAAAATGTTCTTGTACAGTTTAAAAAATTGTGGACATAAGTATTTCTGTTCTAGATTCTGCAACGGTTCAGTTGAACGATATTAAAATTGTGAATAAAACAGAATAAATATGGTAAACATTTAACTGATATACTGATGTATTCCCCATTACCGATGACTAAAGACAGTTCACGTTTCTTCTTTAGGGTTGTAAGCTACTATCAAATGTTTGTCAAAGAAGTATGCCAGATAAGTGTTTCCTGAATGTCCTACTGTTATAAAATACTATGTGAATTTGATTGAATGCATAACAGCGGCCATTTGTGATTGTTAGAAAAGCATTTACGTTTGAGCCAGCAATTGCGAATTACAACCCAAAACTGAGTTGATACCTCTGAATTTGGTGCTGTGGATGTATTATTGCGCAGATTTCTTCGCGAAGGCTACAGGACAATATGCTTTGTTTTTTCGCACTAATTTCAATAGGTGAGCACTACATTTAAATTGAGAACGCAAAGCCGAACGTATTCTTTTCTCTATAATTTAGTTTATTAAAGAAAACTCACATTTCGAATAGCTACCAGCCACATTCCACCTTGGTATTAAACACAACGTTCCAACGCATACGAATGATCTTTCACAACTTCGGATTGTTGTGTCATTCAGATGTGGTTCCATAAGACTACAGGGTTTGGACACGCTAATATATTCCGTGAGTTGGCGGTCGATTACAGCAATACCTTTGTACTATCATCAATAACAACTCATCCTTACGCTTGAAAAGTCGGTGCACTTTCTGTTTGTAACTGCATCAAAGGGAGATGTCAAGGACAGTTTATTGTGACCAACAGTGAGGCATCTTCACAAAGATAGGCGTTACTTGTGCAAAGGTTGATGTCGCCGAACGGTTCCTTAAAACGGATGCGCCCTTAATGTTGAAAACGTAGTGTCTAACGCGTTGTGGCAGATTTGAAGTTCTAGGGACACTGCAACGGAGAGTCAGCCTCATGAATAGCATCCTAAAGTTAGCTGCAAAACTGTTGAATAAATTTACGTCCATTGGCAGTCAACGGACGAAAGAATCTTTTTAGGACAAACAAACTTCCACTCAAATGTTCATTGCAAACTTGGAAAGTTTAGGAAGCGCCGTGGATGTTGAATGGAATTCTCCGGCTCCATAAATAGGAACGTGGGACTGAACTGTTGTGGTTTAAGGGTAGTTCTCTGTATCACATATCTCACACGTTTCTGAGGGCGTACATCCAATGCGATACACCTGCATTTACGGCTTCAGGAAACGGTACACAATTTACTTTTGTAAAGCCTTATGTTTCTCGGTGCCTCAGCACACTGTCGTCAAGTTCATTCCCAATGTTCAATCTAGAGCTCCAGTAGAACATTTTGAAGACAATTTCAAACGTGCGTAAAAAAATTAAAATGGAAGGACGCACTAGTAATTAGCGACTGTCTTTCTTCTCGTGTACCATTTTTCGCCATATCAGACGATATCTAACTAAAAGCCACTAACCAAAGTCTTTTTATGAAGATTTTTGTGACTGACTTTGGAAACTTTGAAGCCGACGATCCGGGGAACTTAACCCAAAAAAACAGAAGCACAGCCGGGCAGGTTCCGTGGCACTCGATGAGAGTTCTCTGATTTAGAAAACCGCGCTTATTTGCATACTAACCATAAATCTAGGCCGGTTTTTGACATTTGAAACGATAGTGATATAAAACGTGGGCGTGAAATCCTTAGCCAAAACCAACCGTGCAAGTAATCTGAGACCGCATACAAATTTGTAGCAGTCACAGGATTAATAACTCAACGCTATACTATTCGAGGTCCTGCTGGATACAGCAGACAGAACACCAAATTCGGAACAACTGTGAGAGTTAACACCACTAGCAATACATAGGTACTTGATTCGAACACGAAAGTCGGTTTGGGATTTGAAAGGCAACGTAATATCTGGTGCAGACGAAGCAATGGTTGTTTTCGTAAAAAACGAACCCTTGCAATCGTGATAAGTGTAACACACCTATATAAATCTATCGTGCTTTGTTCGCCCGAGAAGTAGTTACTTCGTTTGTGTTTTTTTCTGTCATTTTACGTTCACCTAACACCTGATCCACTATTTCAATATCAACCGAACGACGGTCACAAGCTTGTATGCTATAACATGTAATTGTTTAATCTGTCTAGGCTTTGTGACCAGTTTTCAATATAGATGGCAAATAGGCTCTGCCCCGTTCCTTACCCAATTAGTACAGAATTGGACTGGGGATGAACATAACATATCTGGTTTAGTTATTCTACATATCAAGCCAGTTTGAACCGAATGTAGCATTTTGGAAGATACATTGTCTTGTTCCCATATAAGGACTTTGTGTGCGTGCTTAGTATAAAACCCTAGTCAGACCCAGCAGTTTGTTTAAAAGGATTTACACTGTCCTGTTCGAACATCATCATCCGTCGGCAGTCAACCTACAAAGCTAGGTTGGAAGGGTAAAACGAAATTCGTTTTACAGCGTGATTCGGGAATTGGTGCTAACTGTCTTAAATTATGAAGAAGTTAAGTTTCAACAATAGATACTGTTACATAAAATTCGGTCACCAGATCTACTGAGACTTCATGACACACTTCAATAATCTCGATTTAGTATGCTTAACTAACCCACTACATCATCTAGGAGCGGTTGCCCATGCATAAATGACGGAAATGTATCGATTATTTTGCACGGTCGATACACACTGACAAAACTATACATGTAAGAAATATTGTGCAAGTCATCGAAAAACACGAGAACACAAGAATTGCTACAAAAGTCCAAACCCAAGCACATGCAAAAGGATCCCAATGATCCGTCCAGCGAAGTCGGCTGTCGTCAGTTATCAGATTTAATGACTCAGGATAACACATATCGTTGGCTGTAAATGTTATTTAACGTGATATTTTGCGATAATCAACAGAAAAGCCGCATCGATAAGATTGTTTCTGGGACGTTATCACTGTTTTAGTAATATCTCAGTGCAGTTTACTCAGAACTTTTCTAGCTACTGCATGGACCATTAGCAATTTCGACCGAAGTCTTATTTACACATACATTCATCTACCTGGGTACATATAAAATACAATCACGAACACGAATTCATTAGGTTCATGGAAAGATTACGAAAGTGGTAGAGGCTAAATCCTCTTGAGTTTACTTGATTTTGTGTTGGATGGCTGAGAACAACTGAATGCCAGAAAATACAATCGCTTCACCAAACCTGATTGTGAGAGTTGACAGCTCCAAGAGACGGAATAAACAAGCCAACTAAGGGGGAATGAAGGGATGGATGAACAGCACAGAAATCATCAACAGGCCACTTTTTCCGTGGTAACTGCAGAGAACATGCTCCAGGTTAAACGAAACTGAACATAGGTAATACCACAGCTTTAATCATGACTAAATAATTCGACTTAGTTATCCTAAGTATCCAAAGTAATGGCAATGAATATCTACGAGAAAATACAATATGAAATGCATGCTTTTTAATTTCCAACGAAATTCAGTATGTTAAACTAACTGAATATTTCAGTTCTACAAATTATTGGAGAACAACTGTTTGATTTTGAAACCTATCCCGAAAGTACTCCAAATAAAAGGCCAGTCAGTAAGACCTGCCTAGGGAATTAAATATTTCACAGGATAGCCTGCAGTGTTATTATTGAAAATAGTACTTTGCATTTTCTTTAGTTCGAACAATAAAATCAGAGACGTTATCTAAAACGATCTATACTGTGTCAGAGCATGGTAGATGTTTATCGGTACGAAAAATGCTGGTAGCCGAACTTAATAGTTCGTTGAAAGAGCTCACGAGCATCAACTATCCTTTGCGGTCCCTTCAGTTCATTAGGAACCGAGAAAATTAGAAGTTTGTAAAATGGTGATGTCTCTAATTCATTCCTTTAAAAGAGATGATGGGAGCACACTAATGCCGAATAAAGTTCAGACAGCCTACAACCGTCAGTGCTTCCATCCCAACATTTCCAGCCAAACAGCTGGCCCCATACACCGCTAAATCACGTGTCATCATACATCAGTGTGATTGTGGATACTCACACGTTGTCAGAACTGGACACCAGCTGTAAACTAGGGTTAGTTAACACACGTCGACTTGTGTCGGGCACCAGATTACGCGGCCGATTGATGTACTCTCAACGGCCACCACCATCACCTAAACACACAGGCCGCTTACAGTAGCCACAACACGGAGCTTACTGATGACTTGCAGTAAACCTGTACTCCCAATAAGTCGAGGTTTGTCTAAATGATGACCAGTCTTCATCATTCCGGCTAAACATTTGACAGCAAAAACACGAGCCTATCTGCACAATAAAAAAAACGCTTTTCACCAATTCTTTGATCTGGACAGGATAGGGTCTGGGTATTAATAGACTATCGACATATTATCGTTATCGGATTTGGGCTGACAAATTGAACACTTTTGTAAACATAGAAAATGACTATAGCATCTACAGTGTAGCATGGAACTATGGACCACATCTTTCAAATATATCAGGTGAAGAGGATACTTCATTTAGTTTAGCTGTTGCTTATTCATTCTTGAAATCGTTTAACCATTTGCGATTGGCCTACATGACGGTAAAGCAAACTTATTATAACAGCTGAGATGTGTGATTTGTAAAGATTCCCGTCACCTCGAGTTAAGTTTCTCGGCCTGTGTGATACTGATGAGACTCAGCTAGGACGAAACAATTGTCCGCTACTTATTTCGTGTACACTAGGATCAGTTGCTTGCGCCATGTCTGTTAGTACAACATTCAAATTGAACACAGGTTAACATAGGTTACGATGAATACAAAAATATGTATCTTCTTGAAATGCACTACAGAATGTTGGTCGAAAAAAAGGAAACTAACAAGGTGGATTGCAACTGTTCACCTAACCCCAAAACGCATGTCCAATGATGACGATACTTGACAATTTTCAACAAAGTTATTGATTGGTTACGGTGTTGCTTGTCTATGCAGATTAGTGTCAATCAGGCATGTTTATCTACTGAACAGCAAACAAGGTTCATCAACGAGTTCCGAAACGTGAGTCCTGACCAGAGGCAAATAAAACGTTCCCAACGGTATGATTTAGAACGCATTCTAGTAGGATAAGTTGTATTTCTGAAAATGACAGTCTTTCCACTTAGAAGTTGTGCAAAGGATAGATTGTGACGGAGAGAGTGGAATTAATATATTTCACTTGAATTGGTCAAACATAGGCTTCCTAACATTGATTACCTGTTTTTAAATATACGCCTGACCAAATGCGTGCTTTTATATGAAGGGATGGGAAAGATGTAATTGGATATTGAAGCAAAAACCGATTCTCACGTACTCATATATATATATATATAAGCACCTGTTCTCAGCATAGGACTGATAAATTCTGTCGCGATCAACGATAGATGACCAGTTTTCATTGTCTGATAAGTATGTACCTTAAGTATAATTATTTAGTTAACAAATTAGTTTAGCAGAGTAGCTGAAGATATAAGTTCCGAATCAATCAACGTATACGTGTCCATACATTGAGATTAGGGAATTTGTTCAAAAATACCCAGTGAAGTCGTGAGAACGACAAAGTAGCGAACAAGACTTGTTTTCTGTGTTCGATCATCAAGCCAATTACAACACGATAAATATGAAAGCAGTAACTGGGTGAGTCAGAAAAATTGTCAGTAGATGTTATGGACAGCGTGTTTGTTATCATTTGCGCAATCAGTGTTCCAAATCGTGGGCGTGATTGATTGTGGGCCAGGGGAGCTTATGTGCCCGCATGAATTTCTTCTGAGCGCAGAGGTCACGGTTGCGTAGTCGGATCCTAATGGCCTCAGTAACGGTCAACATCCGGAATCTCACCATTTTTGATCGGCTGCTTGGCCCTCGACAGACAATCTGTAAAGCGTTTGTCTTACTGACAGAATGATTAGGTTACTGATAAGTAGTCAGGGATTTGGTTTATTTCAATGTGAACATCACCTATAATTGTTCGCAGCTGTCGCATTCCCATAAACTATCCAGTCAGTCAGTCAAATGAGCAGCAATCGCGCTTGAAACAGTTTTAACCACACCGCTATTCAACCACGCAGGATGATGTTCACGCACGCTGTCAGACAATCGCCTTGTAGTACGGCCAATTGATGATGCTCGATGCGAGCAAACAAATGAGTACACACAACAACTGGTTGTAGAACATGGAAGCTTCTCCTTGGGTTATGATATAATAACGGGTGTTGAACGGAAATTCACGCACATTTGAGCGACAAGGTAGGTTGTTTCGACTGACTTTTTGGGCTTTCTTGAGATAACTTCGGCTATAGGATCTCCCTTGAAAGGAAGATTAATAAATGCAAGTTCCTTATTCACAGAGGATGGCTTAAGTTTCAACTCTACCGTCTGCATCACCTTCTGAATGAACCGCATTGAGTGAGCATTCTGCAAAAACACTTCTTGTAGAAAGTCCAGCTCCGTTTGAAAAGTGTCAGGGGTGCAGATTTCTAACGCCCTACCCGTCAGCCATCGTATGAGGTTTCACTTTTGACTTAAAGAACCGAAACTGTCAAAGTTAATGTATTGGCCATTCCAAGTTTGGTTTTTACACACATTTAGTTGGGGTGAACCATCTTCTCGTCTTGCTATGTCAACATCCAAGAAATTTAGTTGGCCATTGTTGTCTGACTCCTGAGTGAATCCATTACTGCTATGGGCTGAGTTGAAGGCTGCCATAACTCCGTCCATGATAGAATTCTCGTTGATGACGCAAAAGATGTCATCAACATAACGTTTGTAGAATGTAAACTGTTCAACGACCGCACTCAATTGGTTAGTCTCCAGTTTGCTCATGAAAACGTCAGCTAACAGGGGACCTAGAGACGAGTCCATTGCCATCCCATCTCTCTGTCGATAGATTGCATTGGTGGACAGAATCTGAACATTATCCGTACAAAGCATCAGCAGTTCTCTCATTTCATCTTTTGCTGTTTCACTTTTGGTGTGTGACGTTGCATCCCCAATGAAGTATTTTGGTACAGTTAACAATTGTTTAGAAAGTACATATAATATTTCATCTACCGCGATCTGATTATTTGACGTAGGCTACAAATACCAGTCTGACTAAAAGACTTTGCGTGCATCTATCCAGTCCAAGTGCAACAATCAAACCGTGGTTATGTAGGTTCTATGTCTCGCAATCATAATAAAAGACCATGTCTCATCGCAAACGGTTGGCCTCAGTGTCATTTCTTAGTAATAAATAACCTACTGCTCTTGAATACCCGATCAGTATTCGATAATCCACACATGACTGCTTCCTTTTGGATCGTTATTGGAAATGTTTTGACTATGATGATAAGCTGTTCACCCGTCCCTTCACTTTGTCAGATATTGCTATGAATGCACTGAATCACGTTTGTATCGCTGATTGCATTGTAATGAATTTTCTGAGTTTTCGCATCAGCTTAATCTATCAACTCGTTAATAATGGTGTGGTGATTGAACAGATAGGGCTTATAATTTTGTCTCCTTCAATTAGTCACACTGTATGAACAGGATTTTCGTATGTGATGGTGTCACCTGTTAAGAGTTTGCCACTTATCTTGAAGTGTGAGAAACTATAAGAATATGGGGTCACAGATTCCCATGTCTGGAACAGAAGATACAGGCAGGGTATAAAAGTGATCGACTGTTGAATTTGTCCCTAGTGAATGGTCGAGTGGACATGATGAGTCCTCCTTACAAAACCACATACTACACAGGACCAGAATATTGGATCACGGCAACACCTTGTGATCAATGTATAAACCATATGCTCTTATCCCTTACACGCGACCCGTCAGCATGATGAAACAAAGTAAGTTTTCGGATCGCTTTACCAAATTGGCTGACGCTACCTAACACCAAGCCACATCCAACGCCTACTCTATTTATGGCTTTCTCTGTTTCTCTGCCGAAAGCAATCAGACGTTCAAAACATTCGAACATTGTCCTGTGCCACTGAAGCTTCGACACAGTGTAATTATACGTATCAAACTGTTAATCGTAATCATCCATAATATGATAAGAAGCAAAAGAATTCCGTTTAGATTTCCTCAGGAGACGCCAGCATTTCATGTTAGTATTCATTTCAGATCAGCCGCCCCAAGAAGGACGACTGTAACTTCCATGCTACTGTTAGTGTGTGACTCATCAAGGTATGATATATTTGACGACGCTAAGCACACTTTTTTCTCATCTATCTACTTCTATCATGCCATGTATCAAGTGGTCCCCACAACAGATGGCGTCTTTGTTATATACGGCAGTACACACGCAACTACAGACAAGCTGTAAACTGGCTAGACTGTGCCGGCTTGAGAGGAACGCACAGCGTGCGGAATTAATTATTTTAAGCGTACCTAATGACCTCATCATACCAGGTCGTCTGAACGATGACAGCTTTCACAGTTTGGTTTAAGGATTTTATTTATGAATACTTTAGCCCCAAATGTATTTATTCAAATGCAATTAGCCATCTTTGAACGCAGTGGGGTAGAAAAAGGTCAATCTGTACTCTGACCCTGCCAAATGTGACAGTCTTGACTCGTTAAACCTCTCACTAACAACACGACCCGTTTCGAAATTACTCCTTCGCCTCAGTTGTAGCTAAGTGAAATTATAGTGAAGTGATCTACTAGGATTACAGGTGGTGCTCAACAGATACCTGACATGGTTAAATCATGAACGCGATAGCTAGGTTTATCGCGATACTGTCATCGGTAAATTAACTTCAACTTAGATTCAACGAATATACTGCTGACTTCAGATAAAGATTAATAAAGCTTGATCATTAAAATTATTGGGGAAATGAAAGTTACGTTCTAGCTTCTATTATCCGTGGTGACTAACCATTGTTATTCACATAGTGAAATGCTATTAACTTCGGCTCGAACTCTTTTTTGTCACTAATATATCTTTTCGTTCACTTTAATTTTGTTCCGAACTAACTATCCTAAAGATATTGTTTTCTTCATCAGTTTTACCATTATATTTGCAGTGTGTGCTGATTAGAGCTCTATTCGTCAAATGTAGACTAAGGCGTACAAAAGATTTTTCAATATCCTTTAATCTAAACATTTATATGCAGGATCTGCTGAAAATCATCACATTTTCTTAAACTTTCACAGCTGTAAGCAATAAGATGGAATCTTATATGTTCTTTTCTTATGTCACATGCGTTATATTTCATATTGAATTCCCCCTTTAAGAGGTTAGAAAATAGATAATAATGCGTTTATTTTAGATGGAATTATATATTGTCACCAAGCTTGATATTCTTGAAACGCTCTCATTCACAATTTCACTCTGGTACATCAACCATGAATACGGCATTATATGTGTTTTGTAACTTATTGTCAATTTAACTGAACAGAGCGGAGATTTGTAATCTGGATGTATTTCACAGGTGAACCTAGTTAAACCTACTGTCTTACGACAATGTATCACTAAACATTTTTATCAAGTTACATACAGTATGATAAAAATCTCAGTTCCATTCAACTTACAACCTCAGATAGAGAGCTTGAGTAACAGCTTCACATAACACGTCATTGTTCCCTCCTATTTTCATCCCATAATGCTATAAAACTCCAACCGATAATTTCAATTTTTTTATCCATTGAACATCACCCATAATTGATCGCAGCTGTCGCATTCCCATAGACTTTCCAATCGGCCCATTTCGAAAAGAAGCATTAGACTCGAGGTTCGCTCTGATTAGATCTCGTCAGTAGTGCATATCGTTGCCACTGCCGGGACTTGAATCACAGCCACGCTGTTCATAAGGCAACCGTGTTTACAACTGCGCCATTGACCTCACAGTAGACAAGACCAACCTATCATACGTAAACTTTCAACCACTTTTGCTTGTGAGTAGTGATCGGGTTGCCCGATCGTCTCGATAAAAGGCACACTTACTGTCTTTTAACTTCAATCGATAACCCCGCTATAAGGAATTCCTAGACAGATCGAAATCTCCAATCTCATTGAAATATCGCCCAGCAGATTTAAGGAGATTGAAGATTTTGGTCTGTCTGGGAAGTCCTAATCGCGGGGTTATCGATTGGAGTTAACAGACAGTAACTGTACCTCTTATCGAGACAATCGGGCAACCTGTATTGTTCGTCGTATATCGGCTGCACTACCTCTTACAGGTACTTTGACGTATGCTACTGGATACGTCCGACTATCACTAGTTCACCCACCGCAATTCAACCATTGAGGTAATGTCAGATGGTAACCTTTATATCCTTTTTTAATTGCAGTTTGAAATAAATCATTTTAACATATTTACAGACATTTTGTGTTTGTCGTTGCACCTCTCCATTAGAATCACGCAGACACAGAGTGGAAATTTGCTCGCAGTAAGCTCTGGGTTGGCTACTTTGATGAAGGGTCCACAATGCCCCCACCCTTGAACACAATTGTCAGTCCAAAGTCTGTTTATCGTGCACTGTGTGGTATGTACGACCTGCTACTCAGATGTGCACACCGGTGCTCGTTCCAACGACAAATTCGTCCTGGTCCTCAGAGGGACTTTCTTCAACCAACTGGAGGAACGTCTGTCCCAGAGTGGGATCATATTGATCACAAACCAAGCGCTGGAATGAAGCATAGCACATGGCTTGGCACGATAGTGCAGCGCTCAACCACGGATGAAGAATCGGCTGTAACCGATGGGAGTACAACCAACAGGGTATGTGCATGAGGTTACAATCTAATTCTCCAGTATACTTACATGTTCGCCGATTACAAAACTCTTCCGAGTATTGAAAGCTAAGGTTTTAGGTTTTATCTGAGTTTCTTATTCCACCTGTAGTTCAGCTTTAAATCCACCACCTGACCAATATTTACGTTATCAAATATTGCCGGGATTGTAGGGTGTTTCACTTATTTGAAGAGCTAACATGAAAACTTATCCTGTCTCCAAAATGTGTTGCACTGGTCCTGTAGGAACATTATGTAATCTTACAAGTGAATTGATTGCAAAATTTGAAAACACAACACCCTGGAATTCTGTAGGTTTCTTTATTACACTGCTGGGTCGTTACATTTGGAAAATACCGTTTGATGCTCTGTGAACAAATAACTACTGATCTGCTTATAAGTAATAGGGGTTTGTTGGTGGAACTTGAATATCACTCCCACATAGTTTCAGCCTTCATCTTTAGGTTTACTTTCAAACAGTCCTTTTCCAGTGGGACAATATCCGAGTTTTCTTCTTGTTAGAACTCGCAATGAGTCAATATCCACGCCAAAACAAGGATTCAAACTTTAATTCTGTTTTTTGGGGTAGCAGTATAAAACACCATTTTTTATATCACATTAGGTAATACTACATGCCCATATTTTAACGCTTTGCTACGTTCGTTTGTCAGTAATGCCCATCTTCTTGGACTGTATGTCGTTAAGTGACCTATAAATTTTGCTGTACAGCAAAATAAAAATAACGAGACAAGAACTAACCAGGCGTTGACAAGAACAACTCGTATCTAGTCATTAATTAAGTGGTAAAGTTGTATTGGGAAATATCGACCTAAAGGAGTGTTTAAGGCAAGTAGTGATCTGAACACCAGCTTTATCCAATCGATATGTGTTGTATAACAGGCAATTTCGTTATGAGTAGTATACTACTCACAAGTAGTATGTTACCCACAGGCGACATTCAGGAACAAAAGGGCAAGCTCCGAACGCCAGGAAGACGACGGACAAAAAGGGATTATCGGGATAGTGTATACGTGCGGTGTGAAAACTTCTGCCAAAGCGAATGACAACGCACTGTCACCTGATGTGTGTGAATGCATATCTGCCTTGCAAATGAGCGTGCGCGTTTGTGGTTTAATTTTTGACACCATCTGTACGGGAGTTAGTGCAATAAGGGGATTCTCAAAACAGGTGTAGTTTGCGATCGCAACAATATATGCACTGAGAACAGTAATCCCTTCCCATTGTAGGAGAGATGTTGATTAGCCGTCGAATACGTCAACATATGTATCATTAGGTTATCCCAAAACACACTGACAATCAAAAACAGTTTATTCTTCACAGACTCAACCACATAGCTGTTTCTTGCCCTACCGGGCGAGCAGTGAGCAAGATTTTAACTCTGTCTGAGAGTTTCGAAGCTACAAACAATTGACATGTGACATTTAGGCTGAATTCTAGTAACCGTAACCTTCTAATGATCTGGCCTTATACTTCCTTAGTGGTATATTTGAAAAGTCAAACAATCCGTCAGTTTTCACATGTGAAGTAGATGTTAAAAATGGATAAACTGTTTCTGACTTCTATAGGGAGTATTTAGAAAAACATTTGTCAAAAGTGTACGGAACCGCAACAGTGATAAATCCGTCACTTCAGATGGATTTTTCATATGGTTTTATGGCAATCTAAGTTACAGACGGGATTTAACAATGGAAAAAAGTAATCATATCTTTAACTTTTTCTATTGTCATGGGTTTCTCACATAGAAACATCCTTACTGAAATAAGTAAATTCATTAATTGGGAAGAGTTATCTTACAATCAAAGTGTGATCGATGATATCCATGTTCGCATTAACCCATTACCTTGAACAGAGTTAGCTTGTGTTAGCAAAAGTGTATCGTGACAATAGGCTTACACTACACTTATGCCTATCAACTTAAATGCAAAGTAAATCCGAAGGAATAAGCTCAAGAAACGTGCGAACGAAAGTCTATAAAGAATAGCTGATTCAAACAAAGGCCAGTGAAACAGTCAATAGAAAAAATATTATTGTGCTCATTTGAAGCAAACGGTTACCAATGAAAAAAAGTACATTTTCGTTAGTATAGGAAACCCATCGTCCTTCAAACGCAAAATATCGTTTAAAATCGTGATAGTTAATTTTTGCATCTTCAGTTGTGGTCAGGTTGGCTAGTGAACTGAAAATTTGATGTGCCCAGTGTGCTACTAAAACATGCTCGGAGTGGAATATTGAAGTCTGAAAACCTGTAATCGAGTCAGTGTGTGATAATCTGACCGCATTACAGACACCAGAGTGATAATCTGGCCCTCACCTACAAAGTCGTTCACCTGTTTGGTCCTTCATTATCAGCTCGTCTTTTTCTAAAATCATTCTTCGAAACTACAGTACGAAATTGGCCTGTTTCTGTGTGGACAACGGTTAAGATATCAAGAGATGTTCACATTGAAGTGTATTAACCTGATGGTTACGGGTTAATCGGTGGAGAATTTTACAGCCCGAATCCGGTAGTGTGAGTAGGAGACAGTTCAACAGACAAGAGTAAATTCCATAAATATCAAAATGCGCACAACTGTCTGAATGACGTTTTGATATGTTCTTTTACTCGAAACTGGCATGACGGTAAGTAAACGGTTTTCGTTGATCTTCGTTCTAAACACCTTAGTTAAGTTTTTCCTTACATGTATATACCACAAAACACTGAAATGGATCGTCAAAGTCAAGGTTGTTATCGGCAATACACAACAAATGATGGTATCTATCGAATCTAGTAGACATAGCTTATGCTAACTCAAAGGGACTGTGCATCACTGTAAATAAACGTGTAAGATTTTCCAGTGAACTCGCAGCTGAATGATACAAATAGAATATCATCTTATCTACAGAAAGCAACTTATTCTGGAATAAAAATGCCATAACTTGTTGTCACCTAAGTCAGTCCTAGTCAAGTTTCATGAGATTGGCTGACTGCTTTATCAGTCATTGCATTGCAAAATCTGGAAAAGCGTCTAGACCAAACATCCTCTTATCTTGACTTTATGTAAAGATAAAAGAAAGCTGGCGAGCCCGGTGAGCAGGTTCTCACTGGCTAACTATAGCATGATAATTTTCCGATGGTCTGAAGGATTTGTAGAGAAACTTGAAGACATAAATAACAGTTAAGTGTTAGCTCGCTTTGCGCCCCACACAGTGTTGTCGGGCAATCGAAGCGGTTGCTGAAAAGCTTTCTAAAAGCCCACCAACCATTAAAACGTTATTGTTCTTGATTCATCTGACGCAAACTGCAGTGTTGACTATGCACTTTTGCATGCGAAAGTAGACCAGTGTGATAGTGGTGTCCTTCAATTTCCGGATTTCAAGAATTACTTGAAGGACAAATGTTATATTATGAAAGATAAAAGAGTGTTATCTGGTGGATACTTTGGAATGTACAGTACTTCTCAGAGTTCCAATCTATTGTTCTTACTACTCAGTATTCAAATACTATCATGTACACATTTCCAAGGAGTATTGTGTTGATCACAAGGGAGTATGGTGAGTATCAGGTGGTACTTGTAAAAAGTGTAAGTGCAAAAATGACCTAGGGATGTAGTATAAATTGCTCACGATTCAATGGCTACAGCTTAAACCCTGTAATTGTAAACTGATGTAAAAAAAAATAACGTCTTTATGCATTAATTACATTTCGCAAAAGGAAAATGTGGGTAGTTTTCCTCTTAAACGAGGCCTACAAGTGACTTTTTCAAAAGATGATAGTCTGCCTCCTAACTGCTGTTTGGTGTTTAAAAAATCCAACACAAAACTTGGGGTGATAATCCGGTTGTTGAAAAAGTTCAATCTGGAGGGCTTACCCTCTCCGCTTAACCCATTTACACCTTCTTATCTTGGATTCAAGTGCTGCGCAAGTCAGCCACACCTTATAAGAGATATCTTGCTGGCACACAAGACAATTTGGGGGTCAGAAAGCGGCAATCCTGCTCAACCCACATGCTTTCTCGGAAAGATTACCTGAACTGGGTCAGTCAACCGTGTGCTATCTGCCTGTTAGCGACGACCACCAAGATAAGGTTGCATTTGTCGCAGCATCTTACGGAAGACATTTTTACGTTAGGTCCGAATCACTGTTTCTTAGGTCACTCGATGGAACTACAGTGTAAATAGGTCGCTGGGAAATCAAACAACCTTCGATCAATGTCCCAGCTTATCAAATCTAAAGTACCCTTTTCAATTTTACCGTGAAAGTGTCGTCGGTTTACGACTGGATGCGGAAATTTGATGCATACATTTGTGATGATATTCCCAGTTTAAAATGGTGTTGATCATTTCTGAAACTTCGAAATAGTTTGCCACTACTGGTGCCCGTGTAGCAAGCCACTTATTATTAAAGCTTACTTAGTTGACTCATACATATTACATAATCCGGTTATGCTTACTTACCGCACCATAATTTGGCAACATTTGCTCTAATTCATATTTTTATTATCCAGAACATTTCCAACTGCATTCATTATACATACATTAACTTTTTGTCTGTTTTGATACCTGCTAAAACCGAGTCAGATATATATAAACTTACTGTCTTCCAGCTTGAAACAGTCTACTTATTCCGACAAAGTTATGATCTTATGATACACTAGTGGTACTTATCCGGACTGCCATAGTAAGTGAATTATTTTCTTGAAAAGAAAACCTATGTCCGTCTTCAAAATGTTGTCCATTCAAATTTCCACTGGGAAACCTTCGAACTTGTGGGTCCCGCCTCTTGGTCAATTTGCACACAGAAATCTGTTTTGTTGACAAACTGTTTGTTATGAACAACCTGGTTGACTTTAATCTGTTTTAAGCCGTTAACACGACATCACTATTTATCAATGTACGCTCTACCCGAGCTTACTCTGATATTCATCCAAAATTAAACCAAGACCAGGAGAGTGAAGTATCTATGTGCAATGCCGTTAAGCGGTTTACAAACGCACCTGGAGGATCTCATTGTCTGACTTCAGTAGCGCTTAACTGTTGAGAATTAATAAACTCAAAACATGTCATTATTTGCTGCAATATGATCAATTTTCCCTCAGTTCTGCCGGCAAAATCTGTCACAGACTAGAAACCGGACCTAGTCCCGAGCAATTAACTAGTGTTGTAGAAATTGCGAAAGATTAGAAACTGACGTTATATGCACATCAACCGTTTTAGTTAGTAACATGCTACCACTCGAACTGAACTACGAACAAGCTGCTATTGATGGCAGTTATCAGCACCTAGTAGACTAGAAATTTGATAATAAGTGTCAGATTTAGACTGGTTTCCACTTCCCTGTGATACGTCACAATTCACTTTGTCACCACTTCAAACTAAAGGCGACCGGAAGTTCAAAGGTGGAAACGCTTATTATATCTCAAGACATCCAATCACCTATCCGCGTTTTTATAAATAACCTCATCCTTTCCTAATGCAATCAATAAATACAGGATTTACGAAGGTAATCGTCATGTTAAATACATAACTTCTGATACAGCAGTCCACCAGTACCAAGTGTAACTCCTGAAATTTAACGAATTTACTCATTACTTGACACGATTCCACTTCACTGGCAAAATGAACACGCTGCATCGTACGACCAGGTTCCGCTAGTTGATACCTGAAAACGAAAAGGGAACTTATAGACTAGCTTACGTGAGGCTTCTTCCTACGCTTTTACAACTAACCATGTTTCATTCGGATAACATCGGAGAGAACCTAGTGAGTATCTCGTTGGAACTGTTATGTCTAATTGTCGTGTAGTTCTGAAATTTGAGGTACGGTATTGTAGAACTTTAGCTGAGATCGCCCTCCAGACAGATATCCAGACGAATTAGAATCACATGGGCTTCATCGTAACCTATGACTGGATGTTCATACTGTTGGTCTTAAATGCAACATCAACTAAATACGATAACCTGAGGGCATCTAGTTAATTATCAGTACTTTCGAAGAACTGAGATAGCTAACGCAAATGATCACTTTGTGCACGGAAGTGCTGCCTTCTATAGTGTCCAATTAAATCGTAATTAATGTTTCGAAGAAAACAACTGGCACCATTTTTTTAAGATGTACGCTCTTTCAGTACAATTCAAGCAATCATTTCTTGACAATCTGACGAGACCCGAGGCATCTAGTGAGCGGCCGTTAATTCTGGTTAATTAGATTATTATCAATGTGGATGAAGTATTTCAGTGAAAATTATTATTCCGATAAACTCCCTTCCAGGGAATTTATTCATCAAACACGTATGGTTATATACCCATACACTTCGTGGTTTATATAGGCATTTGCAAACCAAGAAAATATGTACCCAATGAATAGCCAGGGAAAGGAAAAAGTCATTTCAAGTACTCCAGCCCCTCAACTTTCTTTCAACCAGCTGAACCGTTCCTCACCCTACTTATCGTTAGTGTTTTGATTTGGACTGATCTATTCAGTATAATTCAACGGTATATTTGAGAACTACCGTAGGTGTGTATGCGCTTTTGTTGAGGAAGGGTGGGAGGTAACAGTCTGAAACTTTCTCATTTCAGTTCACAATGTATCTCAGCACGGAAGTCCAAGTGTTTTTCACCTTTCGAGTTATTCGGCTCTGAGCATCTGAGTGATTAAGCCGGGTGGTTGGAAATTTTACATCGCCAGAAGGAACTCCGAAAACTGACGGTAATTTAATTGACCGCCAGCTCTGATTGTCAAACTCTGACACAATTGCAAACAAATCCCAAGAACGACGCAAAGTCCCCTGAGTGTCTTTATTACTCCTAGTGATTCCGTGACTAAGGGAAACAGCGAAGGACAGACGGTGCATGCTAATCTGTTTTTGATTGCACCTAGCCAGTTATTTTGCAGATGGGAAACATCAATTGAAGAGGTGGGGGATTACAGATTCGTCAGTGGAGTGACGTAAAGTCTGTACAATCGAATGCTAAACCACAGTTTGTCAATTTTATTTCGGTCTTTTCAAAGTCTATAAGAAATTCAAATTAACGAGATCAAACCCGTCAGGCTTCTGCTTAGAGCCACAGTGTGACGTACACAAGCACGTTAAGCTCCAGGAGTTTAGTTCGTATTATTGATAATTAACCTGGGATTTGAACGTCATAATAATTTATCGTCATAAATGGATGGAGCTCGGCATTAACATGTGATATTTTGATTGTTACTAATGCGAGGCCAGTAATACCGTAGCCGACGCTTCCACAGAGATTGGAGATGGAATTCCGATGGTGATAAATGATGAGTGAAGCCGGAAATACGTGTTCGTTATTGTAGGAGGGGTTGAGTGAATAGTCGGTCAATACACGAAACTTATATCCCAGTGTCAGTGTTGTTCAAATTGTCTATATATATATTTATAACCATTATATCGATATTGATACCTCTACGACATTGCATATCTATCAGTCTGAATTAGATGCTGACCGACTTTTTCAGTATAGGTAACAAAGAGATATTCAGAATGATTCGTGTTATATGCATTAATTGTAGACAATTGTTCAGACTGGCAAATGACAAATAAACAGGTGAGGAGGAAGAATGGCAATAAAATATAAACAGTTCATTTAGGGGAGTATGAAACACTATTTTACCACGAGATACGATGCTTTTCATCACACATATGATACCAATTTACACAGTCCCTCATGTGAAATAACAGATAGAAAATGTAATAGTCACTGGTGGTTACAGGGATTAGAAATATTGTTGGGTTATTTATTGTCGTAGTAGTAGTTTTGTTTAAGGTTGGCATTCCGAGAATATACAGTTGCTGTTTTCATTACCAGTGGTTCAAAAGAAGCAATATTAAACTGAGTGCGTTTTTCCGCTGATTCCAATGACTGCGTCAATTGTGAATGTATGCAGTATTTTATCCATATATAGAATGAATTGGTATGTTTAAGTAATATGTATTTTCTTTTTTATCGAACGCAGTGGTCCTCTGAGTCGTTGGTCAATTAAAGAGGCGAATTACGTTAGGAAATAATGTCCATGTGTTTTGATAAGCGCAAAACAACCGTAACTGTCAATTAAGATTATCGGACCAATCAAACGATCTTAGATGCAATCTTGAATGAACAGAAGATGGAATATCGGACGGTCCTACATACACTCCCAGGCAGTAACATACCAGTCACATGTATGTAATATATGTCAAGCATACTTATTTACTTAACTGGTAGCGTCCTGTGTTGTCAAACTTGAAAGCCGATTAAACAAACTATCTAACACGAGTTTAACAATATTCCAGTTTCTTATACTCTCAAACTATGCGTGATCACTGGAACAAAGTCAATGTTTGTAGATGTTTCGCTTGAGGACTGGCATTTACAGGCCTCATCTGATATGTAACCTTCGGGTTAAACCAACTTGTTTTGGATTTCTCACGATCATTCATAATAGGAATGGCTAATCAAATCGGATAGGGCACAAGTGTTGATTTGTCGATGGGTCTTCCGTTTATAGGAAAATTAAGTATACTCCGGGTTGCTATGACTAAAATCACATGAAGCTAGGAGATTGTACAAATTAATTTTGCCGCCGTATGCGTTAGTGTGAAACAAAGCAAAAAGAAATGTCGCGTAATGAATATTGGCGTGTGCTGTGTAGATGTCCTTGACTGAAGTAGTACAGGTGTGGCGGTAAAATTACACATTTTTATTAAAAAAGTCCAAGAGTTATCCCAGTAGAGATAAAATGAATCACGATGATGTAACTCATCTTACAATAATCAAGCCGATGTTACTTGGTTTAAATGAACATTTAAAAGTTAAAATGTTATAAAACCATTATGCGACACATTAAAATTAATATCACTACTTGCGATATCCAATGTAATTTTTGGTTGTTATTAAAAGTTAGACGCATACCTCACTTGAGTCATGGTAATCTTACAAGTTGAGGGATGGTTACTAAGCTTCTGCACGAGGATCTTCATGCATCGAACACATCTATGATAAAACTACAAAACTCGGAATCAAGAACTTGGAATGACCGTGAAAATCGTAGTTGAACTGAAACCTTTCGCGTCAGTAATAACAAGAAGACCTCTGACTGGTTGCAGTAAGTAGTTGTCGTTCATAAGACAGGAACCCGGAATTGTAGATGTACATCACTAGGAAAAAATTCAGTCTGTTATTCGCTGATTTTAGTAGTACATGGAGGTTCAAAAGTTGTAAACCCAGTAGTGTAACACAGACCAAGAAAACTGGTAAATAATGAGAGAAGTAACAATGAAACCATTACTCCGGTCCTGATATGATACCTTGATGAGGGGTTGGATTGATTTATTGCCAGATTATCTGAATCGAATGGATTTTCATCTCGAAATTTTTCAGCTATGTTCCGCTTCGCAGTATCTGTAGATGTTGTCAGCAGTAATCATATTCTCAACAGATTTCCTCTTCATTTGCAACATAGCATCGGTTCTTGCATTCTTAATTATTGAAGTACACATTTGTAGAGTCAACACTTAAGTAGTTTTGTGGATTTATGAAAACCGGAAACCTTCACATCACAGGCTGTAACCGAATCACACATAACTGGTAACGTGTAATGCTCCTAAGATCCATTTCTAATCGAATCCGACTTTAAGATATGTTTATACCACTAATATCACTGGTGCAACTCTTCATGAATAACTTCATAAGTAGTGTCAGAAACTCAAAAAATATGTCGCCAGTTTTCTAACTAATAAGCTGTCCTGTGTGTATTTTACAAAATCGAGGTGCTAGCTCGAGGTTTACCTTTCATTATATAACATTAGAAAGTTGGTTGTATTACATCACTTTTTTATCGTTTTTATGATTATTTTTATGACTGCGTTAATTCCAGAACATGTTATCAAAACTTGGTTATGGATTTAAAACTCTGTTTGATCATTTTATCTGTCAAGCCGCGAACTCATTCTCATCTTATAATTAACTGGCAAAAACAGATGCTTCGGGAGATTTAGAACGGTCGTAAACTTTACCTCGATCAGCCGTGTCCAGTTATTTCACAAACCACTTCATTGTATGTAAGAAGACTGGTTATAGACAACGGTGAATTTGAACTTCACTTTTTCAACACTCATGAGAAAATAAGCCTACTTTTGGTCTATTCATATCAACTACACAAAACTCATTTTAATAATATGAACTATAGTCTACCTCTTCCATTTTTTCCAAAGCTCTATTAAGTCCTTGTGTTTTCAGGCTCGTGCATATACAAATACTTGTAGCATGTTTGCTGTTCTACAGATGTGTGCTCGTTTCTTTGGTAACCACAACAACAACAACAAGTTAGACAATGTAACCAATACTGCCACTGACCAGTTTCGCTTGTTCACGCCTTCTAATATCCAATTTACGATTCGAATGTTTTGTGAAGCAATGTACTTTAGCATATATTTGTGGTGAAGAAAATCAACTAATGTTACTACAAGTGATAAATAAAACGAAATCTTTTAACAGTTAGGTAGACGGATGAACGAGTGTAACAGTTACCACATGGGAGCGATTGTTACTACTGTTTTGGTGGTTTAGGTAACGATCTACAACGAAGAAAATATCACAACTGTAGATCATAACTGTAGATCTAGATGGGACACGGCGTTCTGTTACCGCTGTAAAATGGATGTATTTCACGTTCTTATGTGAAGCAAGAAAGCTGTTAAAGATAGAAACTAAAGTGTTGAGTCACGTTTTCGTCTAAATAAACTAGCCAACTGAAACCCCATTACTTCACTACTCACAACCAACAAGAATTTGGTGAAAATAATTACGACACAATTATGTCCCGATCGATTTGTCGAAATAAACCATTTTTAACCCGTTATCGTTCAAAAGAAACACTGTGAGCAATCTCAGACATCGTCAGTTCAAATTTGATCCCAGCCTGAAATTTAACCTGTGTTCCAAATTAGTCATTTTCTAGGGACAAGTACCACTGCCAGTCACTGTCCTCAACAGGTAATCTTTCAGTTAGCATCAATTCGTTCGTGTAAAAAAGCATTGCTCATTCAAGGAATAAGCCCTGCTAGATTACACAAAGTTGTCTCGATCGGCGCGACAAAAATTCCATCTCTGCACACCAATCGAGCAAGGTACGCAAGATAAACATCACTCTCCGAAAACGGGCAAAACTTTCCGAGACTTCAGTTCTGTGTCGCTGGCAATACTCTCTGGGTAACTGATAGTTCATAAATCCTATTCTATGAGATGTTCATCAGTGATACCAACATTTCCAGCTGATCCCGTCACAAACGTTGCACATGGTGCTTTTATCCTAGTGGAAAACAGCTTTGACTCGTAAGCCAAAGGTTGCCGATTTAAACCTCGTTCCATATACCTTCAGTGGATGGGTCCAAACAGAGAAACACATTTTGTGAATTTTTCCATAAATGAACATTATGCAACATTTCGTCGTAACAACTCCGGATCCTCGTAGCCAACACGGACTAGGCCGAAATTGCAAAAGAAAATTTTACTAAATTGATTCCAGAATAAAGACGATGTAACGTCGTATGTAAAACGTCTGCGACTTCACTGTGTCATAAACCAAACTACGCCTGCGTCACGGATTTACTATGCTGCTTTAACAGAGATTCCCCTTATACACATTGTATCCAATATAAACCACAAGATACGACCGAGTCACGTTTGTGGTACCATCAGCGAGTGCTGATTAAGTTAGTGGGCTAGTATGAAGAGGAAAACCTTGTGACTATGACACAAGAAACGGAGAGAATCTCTAATAGTAGACCCTAAAGCTAATTGGACAAACAAATAGTAGGAATATGGGGCACGTGATTTCATTATAAAGATACATATCAGTGAGTTCCCCGGCAGCCAATAAAAATGAATGAAACTAAATTTTCACGGTTTTGGAGTAAAATGTGTCAACGAAGCAAAGTAATAGTAGAGACAGCAGGTCAGTATGACAGATTTTTAAAAAGTGGAACGAGTGACTTAATAACTACTACGGCCGTTAGCTGATCCGAGTAAAATATGTATGACAATCATATATTTTGTGTCAAATTTACACGCCATTCGTGCGAGTACATTTGCTGACGGTAAGTTAGTGACATCAGTCCGAGACACTTGCAGTTACACTCGTCGCAGTGCGACACGAACAAGTGACTTCTACATGCTGCTCTCATTATGACTTTGAGTGTCATCTACCTGAGTTATCTGTTGTACACTTGTGGCTAGTTACATTTTGGGACACCTATATGGCTCATATTTCTCTCCACCATTCGTTTCGGGACTGTGCCTCCCGAAGGTCTGTCATTCATACTGTTGCACGCTATACATATGAGTAACATTCATATATTGCAGCGTTTTAAGTTTGCCATCACCCAAATTTGATGGCAGCCTTCGAATTCACGTAGACTTTCCCGCCTCTTTCGAAAATAATCACTAGGCTCGACCCGGTTACCTCACGACAGCTTAACCAGAGTTCTAATCTCCGCCGTGGCAAGAATATGCACTACCGGCTGGTGTGAAAAAGTTAACATCACAGTGACTCTCAGTGACACTGTTTCATATGAAGTGGGCAAATAGTGAAAAAGAGTAAGCCATTTTCAAAAAAAATAAACAGATAAGCCTTTTTTGAGAAACATTCAACTTTTCTCACTGTTTGTATCCAAGAGCATACTTGAATCTTTCACACGATGACAGTCAAATGCGTTAAGCTGACGTTTACTTTTAGGAGAATGAGCCGCTGATAATGTTTGTCATCTTGACGTAATTAGGGTTGGCATCCAAAAAACCTTTGATTACATAGTCATTTTCAACAGTAACTACTGTCCGCTGTTGGCTACTAGATAATGTTCCGTTAAACTGTTTACAGCATCACATCAGTGTTTATTTTCAATCGCTCTGCAAACCCTGAATCCTATGGGAACTACAATGTTTGTATGAAAACATCGCAGTTGCTGAAATCACAGTTCAGTTCTTCCAAACAATCGCCCCAGGTTAGAATAAAAAAGATCGAATTAGTTGTAATGAAAATGAAATTGCTTTTGGGGGAGTGAGCATCAAGAAGGAAAACCGACCAAATGTCGTCAGATTTTTAGCGTTGTTTTCTCACTTAATGAAAAACAACTGATCACACAGTAAACCCTGTTTCTCTAGCCATCAAGATGGTATCCGACTTTCGCCTCAGTTGTGCGTACCACATATAGATGACGATGCTGTGTTTGGAGTCCGCTATCCCCACGATGTTGGTCAAACAGGGTTCCTTAATTAGCATGTCGGAAATATGATATGTATTCAAACAAAACGGAAGCACATTTGATGAGACTCCAACCACCGCTTTACACCAATTCGAACCATTGATGGGAATCCGTGATTCTACAAGATAACTTGTGCTACAGATTCCCCAAGGGAAGTTTTAGATCGGCTTATCTATTCATTAACAGTATCAGTCCGCCTTGGAAATGGTTACATTCAGGTTACCTCTTTTACAAACTCAGCGTCCTAGTTCAAACCCTAAAGTAATCGTTGTGCGTTGCTTTTACCCTGCCTCTGGGGTTTATCTTCGCATATGGGAATGTTTGATCTCATAAATGTGCATTTTTTCCACAGCTTTTGATAGGGTTTTTGAACATTCAGCGAACAGATGAGTATGGAAAATGACCGGTTTAAGTCAAATTCTGAATTGTTTGGCGATTATTGCGCCCAACCAACAAAAAAGAACCCTACATACTGGAATATTTCTAAAGCTCAAAAAGGTTCTGTCGGAAATACTTCCCAGACAAAAGCGAGGTAAATGGATTTACAACTGAGCTGGTAATTAGTATTCTGTCCGAAAAACTACCACTGTTTCCTGTTTTGAAAAAGTTATTGTGGTATGATTATTAATCCTACTATGATAGGCATTAACATAATCCATTTGAAACAAAGAGGTTCAATCCACTGGATTTTGACATCAGAATCCAGTAGATTTTTGAGGTTTTCTCTTCATTTATGTTTCATTTATATCTTAATATCATTATTGCATACTGGAAAATATCAGAAATCCACCTAATTAGAAACAGGCTTATCTATGACTAAAAATCCTAATAATCTTTGTGATATAATTATCTACTTATTAAACCCTTATTAAACAGACAAAATAGGTTGTGTAACAACATGATAGTTCTCTTTACTGATGAGTATTCGGGGATTTGGTTAATTTCAAGTTGAACATCACCCACAATTGATCGCAGCTGTCGCATTCCCATAGACTTTCCAGTCGGCCCCTTTCGAAAAGAAGCACTAGACTAGAATTTCGCTCTCATTAGAGCTCGTCAGTAGTGCATATCATCGCCACTGCCGGGACTTGAACCACGGACACGCAGTTCATGAGGCAACCGTGTTTACCACTGCGCCATTGACCTCACGTTAGGCACGACCGAATTATCATATGTGAACGCTCAACCACTTTCGCTTGTGTGATAGTTCTCTTGTTGAATGTTATCAAAGATACTAGACGTTTACTACCGGGTTTATGATTGCGGCATATTTTTATTATATTTCACATTTAACCTTAAGAAAGAGGAAAAGAACACCTGATTTTGGAATACCACTCACTCATTAGCTCACAGTGAACACGAATCCAACCCAAGGGTATTGTGGCTCGAGTTGTCATTCACCACAAGTAGCAAAGCAAAATAATGTAGAATAAAATACAAAAAGAAAAAGTTGAACTCAATAAAATAGGACTGGTACATCAGTGACTGTGACACAACGTCCTATCAGATAGCGGTTTTAACCAGCAAACTGAATGGTCAAGCAATGCCTATCCATTTTGCTCAACGGACTAGTCAGGGTCTTCATATTTTGTGATTTCATCGTTACTTGATCACCCTCAGGACTTACTTTATTGCTAACAATCTAGGCAAATCATGTATGATGTGATTTTGGCAAGTCAACGTCAAATAATCATCTTTTGACAGAGTCTTATTATAATTTCCTTACGGTGAGTAGGATATAAAATGTAGAGTAAAATAAGCTTTTGAGACTAAATTGAGGACAGTCGACCATTATATTCGCTGGTAATGACACTTCTAAGTTAAAAGCTTTGTAAACTAGGTCATGGTTCGATGTGTCATCAGTGGTATCTATAACTGGTTGAAGGAATTAGTTTGAAACATGTTAACGTACTAAACAGATTGAATAACCAAGTTTTGGAAACATTGTTGATTTCACAATCAGATCTATTAAATGGACGATAAGATTAAACCTTTCGTCTTTCTACTCATTTAGTGTTGACAAGTCAAGGCGAAATACTAGCACACATCAGCGGCTGCAACTGAAGGGTTTTGTTTAGTCTAGATTCCTCTAAAGTCGATTTTTCGTTACACAGACTGAGGTGATCCTACTGTTTTGTTTATGAACTGAACCTCATTCAGACCTATTTACGTAATTCAATATCGAACTCATCTAGTCATTTACAAAAACCGGACGAAAATTTTTATATCCATGACAAACAACCGTACCCCAAACGCATATCTAACTTTTGAGTCTGCACGTTTGTAGTATGTCAGCCATGTAATCGTCTCAATGCTAATCAGAGGGACAAGAAAGATCTGCAACAACGATGCCAGTTGTGAGCAAAATCCTATCCGTTCACTTGCAGCGTTACATGACCGATAGTGCCCAGAATAGACACCTACATCTGTGATACAATCCAACAACCGAGGTAAGAAAACACGGGAAACCTCGGTGGGGATAACGGGTGCATCTCAGGCAATCAAAAAGGTCATAACGGATTAGGAAATTGGCGTATTATTTAATGTAAACAACGTTTTACATAATTTGCTATAACCAGCAGATTCAATCACACTGTACGATCGCAACAGTAAGTAATAGTAGATAGATGTATCTGTAAGGTACATTAAACACAGCGCTTGGATGAATGTGTTGGCCAGTCATCCACCGACTGAAAGTAAGAATTTGAAGCTATAAGACTTGGATACCACTTGCACTTCTTTGTAGCCCTCGCATTCAGATAAGTTTTACGGCTTGCACTATACTTGAGTTTCGTTCTTATTGGAGCTCTCCAGTAATGTATGTCCTCGTTCCGACCGGAATTTGCGCTCCAGTCTTCCTGCTTGTGAAATAAACATATTAGCCACAACCAGTTAGAATACTTGGTACACACTTCGCAAGGGCCGTAGTAAACATTAAAAAAACTGGAATCCGACTCGACCGTGCCATTCTCTGTATTGGCTTAAGTGCACACATTTGACTATGACAGTGTCCGGATCTTCCATCAATGTTTCATGTATTGCATCCACTGGATCCATACAAATTTTCTCACGATCGATATGTCCTGCCCAAGTCAACCATAGTGATGATGCCAACCTCGTACCCCTTCGAATAGGTCTCATCACAGAGCGAAATATGCATCACGGTGCGATATGCAGTCAATCTGGCGATAGGTGCAGAGGTCAAAAGAGATGGCCTATCTCAGGCAATTCTACGAGTGACCTCTTAAATACGGGCACACAATCTCAAAGGACAGTACCAGAAGTTGATGATTAGCTGAAAATCAGCCAATCATTAGTGCACATAACTGTTACACTATGGAATTCGTTTGCCATTAGTTTATCCTACTCACATAAACCTTCGACTGAAAAGTTCCCATGAGAAAGGTTGCTTGTGAGAGTAAAATATTTGTAATTAAAATGAATTCACTATTCGAAAACGTGTTATTCACCTTTTACACAATCTAATCACCTAGTCTTGTTCTATACGACGGCATCATTCAAACTGACCACGCCATTCATTCCTCAAAGTTTGTGTGCGGAGCATTTGTTTTTGGCTGCGTCCGCTTTACACTTTTCGTTCTATTTTCCACAATTCCATATATCTAATCAAATGTTTTTTACTATATGCTAATGACTTTTGCTTTGGTTTATATAAGTCCGAACACAAAAGCAACAACAAAATTTAAGAGATTGCAAATCAGTTATTGTGCTGACCTACTTACAAAAACTTCAAACTGGTTTCCTCAAAATCGCAACAATAAAACACCGTCCCACAGCTTGCAACTGATTTACTTAAATGTTTTTTTTATGCAAACATGAATTCACAATTCATATTAAGATGTTCCAATGTCAAATAATTTTAGCTTATACCCTCAATTAATCTAAATTAGCCGGTTCACATCTACCGTTCTTTCTCAAAACCTGGGATGTTAATGGTTTGACTGTTGCATGCCGCATTTTTCCTCAACGTTCATACTGCCTCTCTGCTACTGCTATATCTGTAATACTCTTGTAGAAGACCCTAACATCATACAGTGTTCATTCACATTTCTATCCAAAAGCAAGAGTACCTCTTTAACTACCCCAGTTTATTTCCTTCCTTCTGGACAATTACCAATTTGTGATAGCCTACTCTACATAATACATTTTGATTATTCTCGCGTATTACGTCAAACAAATTCTTCATAACAACCCAATCAAAAGTTTCGATTATTATGTGCGGGAACGTTTGGGCACAAATCACCTCCCAGTCGTCAGGTTATCTTGAAGGTAAACAAACAGTCATCAGTGAATTTGAAAAACATAAATTTGTCTAACATGAATTTCTTTTCTTGGTCGTTTCACTTCCACACATCTATTGTTCTCTTTGTTGAAAATCTATGCATCTAATATGGTAGGCTATTTCGACTTTTCCACTTTGCCGTTACTAACAAGTAGTCCGGGGGGTTAGTCGATTCAAAGCAAAAACTAAACCGCGATTGGTTGCAGCTCTTGCATTCAGGTAGACTTTCCAGCCAGTCTGTTTCGAAAACAAAACACTAGCCTGGAGTTTCGCTTTTGTTAGAGCACGTGAGTAGTGTATATCTTTGCCATGGTGGGGGTTAGAACTCTGACCACGCTTTCAGAAGGCAACCGTGTTGATCACTGTGTCATTTGTGTCACACTAGATAACACCGAACGTTTAACCACTTTCGTTTGTGAGTAATATTCAGGTTGCGTGATCATCTCGATAGTTATTGTCTGTTTACTCCAATCGATAACACCGTGACTGGGTCTTCCAAACCAGGATTGTTTAATCAGAATTGTGATTTCTCAACGAAAAGCAAATAACTTGTTTTCAGTCCACCATGCGGATTGCTACGGTGACATTACTAGTCACTAGTATTCGAAATATAATGTTTGGTAACCGGGCAATTTAAACGGCTTGAACCTAACCTACAATACGGAAGTGCAAGTTGAGTAGAAACCTGCTTTTGCTAGATTACATTTCTCGCATTATGGTGCTAACCAGATATGAGTGTGACCCCGTCACCTGTCCGCCAGATGTTAATCTTGCTTTTCATTTTCTTCCATTCACAGAAATGCGGCAGTGATACGAAACGAACCCGAAAACAAACGTACTATCAGGTATGTCTTACTGTTCATTATTGTTACTTCCTGTTAAAAAACGACCAGTTTATTGTACAAGTAAATTGAAGTGTCAGTTTGTCGAATGTTAATTTTTTCCCACCGTTGATTTTATTGTTTTAGCAGACAAGTTGATCATTCAAGGCCTAAGCGCGCGTTCTAAATCATCTTGTCATTTCATAGATTTTCAGATATCTTTGTGTCATCGTTCTAGGCACTGAACTGGCATCCATTTTTACACAAAAGCTACAGCAAGAAACAAGAGGGGCGGAAATTCGTGAAGAAGGTCAACCTAGTTTGTTTAAACGTATTGCAGTATCATCTACTGATCGTGAGTGTTAGTTAAAAACGTGTTGCAAAGGATGTTCAAACTTTCGGTTTCATTTCTGGTGTATTTTGTACTGGTACACTAGTACCCAGAAAACCCACATGTAAAACGAAATGAAAACAAGTTCATTTACCAGCAGGTAAGTTTTGATTAAGCGCTGGATTAACAGTACAGTAAGAACGATGCTATTGTAAACAATTTTATTGTTTAATCTGGTAATAGCGGTTGGAATTGGCATACCAAATGTGGATAGGGGGAAACTGGAGAGTAACTCAACATCCTGATAGAAAGTGAAAGCCTCAAGCTGAAATGAAACAAGAAAGTGGTCCTACAATGAAAGTCACAAGTGAAAGTTCTCAGACGTTCCAATATGAGCCATCTGAGTTTTCTGTAGACAGAACAAACTGTGTTTTCCTGAAGTGACTACCATTTTTCACCTATATTCAAAGCTCGGACTAACAAATCAAAAATCACAGTCCATTCGCCAGTTTAGTGCTTGTCATCAGACGCCTCATGATAGAACTTAGGCTTGTTACCCCCCGATTTTCGCAGTATCCAAGATTATAACTCGCAGAGACAAACATTGCGGCTCGTGTTGATTTCTCTCGACTGACTCAAGCCCATGTGTACTGTTACAAAATTATCATATCCTAATATTAGTTTTCTTATCATCGATTTTGTTTTATAATCGAAGTACCTTGTGACTTTCTGTTTTTTATCGACCTAGGGTTGCCACCACAGAAGTAAAGTTGGACCAGTTTTGCTCGGTCTGTATAACAGTAGTAAAGAAGAGGGCAGTAAAACTCAACTAAGCTCTATTCAAATTAGGAAGCGTCTTATGAGAGTGCGGCTGTGTTGTAGCTCAGCTTATCTGTAACTTGTAGTTAAACCCAGAACTTGGGAGGTCCGTCAATAATGATGATCGGTAGTTCAAGCAAAATGATCATGAATTTTCTGGATATAGTACGTTACTGCCATCAGTAAACTTGCTTTGACCAAACAGACACAAGAACGCGTGGAATTCATATCGTAAACAAAATATTTTCACATTTTCCCTCAACTAGAGAACTCATGGAAAGCAACAATACCATCCTACTGATTCAAGAACGCGGAAAGCTCAATGATTGTTCATTCAATAAATAAACACAGGAAGCATTTGCTTCAACACCATCTCAAACACATATCGGCGTAGAAAGTTGGACATTGGTGAAGCTAAGGTGCAAACTGCTATCGAAAGATCGAACGATAAGTCATCAAGTGGGATTGCAATAAAAATGTCAGACATGACTTAACCGTCATCAAGCGGCTGATGATTATTGACAGTTTCTTAAGGGTAGTTACTCAGGAATCGTACTCAGTCTAACATTATCGTAGTTACTGAGAGGGCAAAAGATAGCCTTGCAGCGGGTAGACCCAAACAATACCATTTATGTCGATTCTCTACTTCTATGAGGACATGCGTTTCAGATAAAAAAAAACGATAAAGCAGACTCCCGATCCCGCAGAATACTATTGGCTTCTGACAGACCACCTGTTATAGATCACAGTCCGTGTGCATAAAGTTAGTATACAAATGGATAATTCATCTCCGCATCTAGTGTATCTGATTGCTCCAAATAAACAAAATAATATGAAAATTTGTTAAGCCAGCTTGTTTACAAGATCTGGACCTTTCGATGAATGCGGGGCTGTATTTGACATAAAATCAATCAACTTTGTTTCCCAACAAATTCATTAGGCTTGTAAAGGACTCTAATTGAAATCTGAGGACAAACACTGATCTCCTTTATAGTTAATTGACTAAAAGCACGCAACGAAGTCAGTGACGATTTTGTGTCAAGTGGTGAACGTATCAGGTGCTGAATCTAGACCAAATCAAACCTCTTCTAGATTAACATGTTCATTGACTTGTTTTTGTTTTCACTCCAACTAGATGATTACGAAATGGAAACATCAATTATAGTTGGTCTGAAATGAGCCTGGTTTGGAGGTGGCATTTTCGGTGGCATACGTTTATTTCACGCCAATCTAATCTGACGTAAACGTATGAAATCTAACGATCTCTAAGAGCGCTTAAAAGCGGTCACCTCTGGGGGTAGTAAATTTCAACGTTTCTAGCATCAAGGGCTCTCTGCTGACTGCATTGCCGATGACTGACTCATTGCAGTTTAACAAGTACTGTCGGCCAATCAACTCTGACGGTATAAACCACCTTGGACAAAATAGCAAATTTTAGTCAGGGATAAAAGACTTCCCACCTATCGAAAAATCGATATGTCATTAACACGATGTTTTCCTTCGTACGCCTTTTTTATTATGTTCTTTATAAAATATGTGAAGTTGTTTAGTGTGTCATCTGGACTCCACGAATGTAATCAGCGACCCAGATTGGAAAGTTTTTCCGACATCTTGGATCGTTTGATCCTATCCATACCTGCTTGTGGTTTATCAGCGATTGCTTCAATGGTCTGATGGAAGCCAATTCCATGGCCGGCCACAAATTCTACTTTATACCCAACAACCATGGTATGCCTCAAGATGTCGTACAGTTTCAAAACTCATCTAAAAAAGTCTATTTTCAGATGTGCTGAGGGTTTTGTTTTAAATGATGTAAATCCAACTAACGAAAATTACAATGTTCCTCGTATTCATCAGTCATTTCCCAGAAACCTGCGGATAAATTCCTTGTCATCGATTAAAACACAATCAGGAACTGACAATCTTGATGGGTATTTTCTACTCACGCAGGGTTTCAACCCACTTTCAGATGCTTCATGGTCACACATCATGGCGCTCCATTTTCTTCCAATCTATGTTAATCAATCTATACTCAGGGCACTTTCGTCAAAAGTCAAACTTATCTTCTTCTGTGTTTGGTCATTTACATCATGTCAAGCACCCTCTCATATGCCCTTACTGCTCATTCCCGCGTCTTGTTGTATTGGTTTCCTTGCACTTTCATTGTGTTTATCTATCATTTTACCGAAGGTTTTAAGTTTGAAAGAGACTCTTCTAAACGGTTAACTAATGCGCCAAAAGCCCCCTAAGTGATAGAGTTCATTTCATTTTTCCAGAAAACTACCGTTCATTACAATCTTGTTTACATACTTTTCTCACTCGCTACGCAAACCATTTAGTCAGTGTCTCTTCCTCAAATTCGTCAGACGTTGAAACTACTGCTTTTGCCGGACGTCAGTCTTTTTGGTTAATCTAAATCTCTTCCCTCTGTTGCAAAGTATCAAATTTCACCTACGCTTTTCGAATTAAACCATCTGCGAGTAAACTGTGGAACAGCGTATTGAGAGTTGCATGCATTGGAACCGTTTGTCTCAGCTTAAAACCGCCAAACTAGGTAGCTCTCCAACCCTTGTTGGAACGGACAGTCAAAAACGTATACAAGTATTCGTTTTATGAATAAACAAGACTGTTAAATCTATACGAACTGCCTTGTGTTACTTACAGAAAGTGATGTGCCGACTTGTCAGGCGCTATATCCATCAGTCCAAGAAAACAATGCGACAGGACGGTGTGAACGAAGATGATTTGTTGGAAATCAAACAAGATATTTCTAGTTTAAGGTGAGCACTGATCATATTTTAAAACCGAGTAGATATTTTTTGGTATTACACTATACAGGCCTATCACTAGACTACATAAGCAATATCTAGGTATCCTTGTGCTAAAATCGTGCTGAAAGTAATATTCAAAAGTCATGTATGTAAGTGGGTGTATGTGTGTGGGATAGGAACTCTATACACCTGTCCATCCGTTTGTATTGCACGTCCTAAGGGATATAAAAGTGGTGTAAAATTACGCATGCTAAAATATGTTTAGAAAAATATATTACGATGTTGTAGTTGTTCAACACAGACCGTACTGTATGTTAAGTTATTGTAAACTGCCTGTTAATCCAAAGACTTTAATTTGACCTATATCATGACATCATGACATGCTAGTGTAATTTATGTTCCTTTTTGCAGTAATTCACGAATACAAAATTACAGACACATTCATACTGACTGTCACTAGGCGTGCAACAAATTGACCACGATGACTTTTCAAAAAGTTATATTGAACACCTTAACTGTCAAATTTTCGTTTAAGTTGTATTATCTGTGGGTTTTGTGGAGAACTTTTTACCATTTACATCGATTTTTTAAATCACAATTACAAAGGCTAAAAGTCATTTAACAAACAGAGAAGTCTACGGCATAAAATCGCACGGTTTTCTCAAGTTATAACGTATTGTGCCGTCAAATTTCGTATCTAACGCGATATCAACATAACCGGCACGTTTATATGAAGTAGTATTTCCATTGTTACGGTCTTCGCTGAATATTTTCATCTTCGTCGCAAAAAACAGTACCTTTAGTGGATGAGATGACAACTCTTTATCCGTTCTTCGTTCGCAGAACTAGCATACAATTTAAAGTGTACCATGAACAAACAGCTATCAAAAACTGTTACCTGAAGTTGTGTCATTTTGTTGTCAAACGGAGAAATGGATCGGAAGCTAGGACATCTTCCCAGTATAGATAAATAGCAAAATGAAATTGCGAGGATAACAGACATTTACTTTTCCAACTTGGTAGAATTGATGATGTGTTCAAAGTCATCATTTATTGAAGAGAAAGAAAGATAAACAGCTTCATGTGAACATTGTGAAGGCTGAAAGAGGAGAATTCTACAGCAAGATGATGGTAAAATGCACACGGTTGATAAAATAAGAGGTGATATACTTTTCAAAACCATTATAGCAAATAACGCACACAATACTTCATGTAATATAATAATATGGCTTTCCAAACTTCGGTTGCAAAAGTTTTTTATAGAAAGCATGGAAGCTTTTTAACTAAAGCAAAACATAACCTATTAACTTAAAATGTTCACAGCTAGTAAGATAACAAAAATTATAAAATCGTCTTCAATACGGAATACCGCTCGTTGTAGTTGTGACGGTAGATTTTTCTCAGGCTTAGAAAGAACATTCTAGAACTACCGTTGGAAGTTTCCAATTAAGAAACCGAAAGCGATGGGGATCACTTTCTTCGATGGTATAGTTCCAATAAATATCAGACAATATAGTCATTCATTAAAAGGCCTTATATTGATTCACGTTATTTACTATCGTTTTTTAGTGATAAAGATCTGCCAAACTTTAGCACGGATAAACTGGCTCCATTTTGGTTTCCGCACTGTTTTCTGTTCGTTGCGATAAATTGTGTGGAGTAGGGCACAAATATTGTTCTGTGAGCAGAAGAGCCGATGTAGGCGGTAGGTCCCAGTGATCACCAGCGAATTAGTGGACCGCTGTTCAAACCTAGTCTGGTTTTGCTGTTACCATGCACGTCGGTGAATCGTGACCATAATTTCTAAATAAGTACCAGATTGCTGCGTCACTACAAAACGGTAGTCCAAGCACTTGTCCATTAGGCCACGTAGTCAAACTCATAAAGACTCTAGGAAATTAGGAGTTACTCTGTCCTAGTTGCGCTTCTTTTTCTGGTGGTATAAAACCCCCCCTGAACTTATTCTGGCGCTGAAGTAGATACCTGTCGGTTAAAACTGGCTGATCGATTTTCGTCAAACAACAAAGGAATACAACAGCTTGTGGTGAGCATTCCGGACAAATAGTTTACGAAGACGCTTCTAGCGTTGCTATGGGACGTAACTTCGGTGAGTGTCCGTTAAAAATGTATCGAATGGAACGGTGAAAAATACATGAACCAATTGACTACAAACGTTGAAGTGTGTTGGAGGAGTTTAGTCTACTAGTAACATAAACTCTAACCAGGACTGTTTAAGAGGGCGGAACAAATTGGTGAAGTCTTGTGCTAAACTTTTATAGAATATGACCGAGGAGCAGTCAGTGCGCAATCAACAGTCTTACAAGTTATTTGTGAAAACGGACAGAAAACGATTGTCAAACTACAGACGATGCCTTAGTAGAACATTCTGACTAAGATAGGTCAGTACAGAGCAAAAATCCTTGTTATTAAACATATTCCAAGGTTGATGTCAAATGATCTAACGCAGGTGGGTGATGAACTAAAAACACAGCATCTTAATCTTTCTCCGTTAAACAGAGCAAAGGTAAGACTTAGACACCATTGAATTTAACGTTAACTGATGAATTTCAAATGATTATACGGGCTTTGTTAATCCTTTCTGTAGACTTGGAGCTTAATTGATGTCACTGATATAACAGAGCATAACAACATAATCGGTAGGTTTACGTGCAGACACATCGAGACTTACTGAGCAGTTACACACACACATATAACAGATGAAGGGTGAATAGAATTTACCATAAAGGACTCCATACCAGTCTTGCCTGTGTTAGACAGATGGTTGGTGTCAGCTGTCTTTTTAGTTTACATGAGCAACTGAAAAGGTACGTTATAATTGCTGTCAGTTAGCGGTTAGTAATATCTTTATAACTGAAACATAAACGACAGGCAAAAACATATTGGTATTGCACTGCTTATTATCGCTTCAGCGACACTCGCTTATCTCTTAGCGAGGCGTCCTCACATTTACGCAGATTGTCAAATTTACGAGATATGTGTAGGTCTCCGAACAGCTCGATATGCGTTGATCATAATTTATCCATCTGCCAGATGAGTTCTGATGTACAACAAACCATATTCCACTATTTATAAAATCCTTTAAGCTTGTCTTACTTTTGCACCCGAAACAGAGAGATTGTTGTTGTGCAAGTATTCCGAGTACACTTCACTTCAGATGGTCAAGGGCTTTTGTCCAGTTCTACCCTTCTGAGCTACTGAGTATTCAGATGTTGTTCAGAATGGAACTAGGTTCAGTCGTGAACTGATAAATATTGTTTCAGTGAATAAGAACCAATTTTTGTTTGGATGATCGAGTTGCTTGACATGGAGAACATGATGGAAAGACCATAATTCTAAGTTTGGTCTTGTCCAACATCTAACGTTACTCATAATCCTACCTGTATGTATTGACTAAATAATGTTGCCCCAGCGAACTCCAACGCTTCTGATAAAATAGGCATGTGGCCACCAAAAGCATACAATGCGTTCGCCGAACTTTATCGTAAGTGATCGTCCAAAGACGTCTGGTTGATGTGCAACGCATCAAACATCTGGCGTATCCACAGAAAAGATGAACATGTGATCACTTGGCACTGCCGTTGGGTCGATGTAAAGTATTTTGATAGTACACCTTCTAATATACCTTTTGAAAAGTGTCATTTTCACTTTTAACCGATGTGTTATAACTACACTTTGTACGTTGGTTGACGCAATACACATTACGCAGTTGAGGCAACTGCCATAATCCAGTTGCTGACTGTTGAAGTAAGTGTTAAGGTACTTCGGCTATCGTGGTATCATAAACCATGTAGGCCATGCCCTTCGTGTTACAAAGGTAAGTTGCAAGTTATAGTTTGCGAACGGCAGAAGTGACCGCAAACTGATTGTAAAAGTTATAACAGATAGAAGTGTACCAACGGCGTGCTTTATTCATAAGATTGCTGATTCCTTCTAACACACATGTATGTTCTTTTCTTTTGGTTGTCTTCGATTTCTACCCGCCGCTTTGTCCATTTCCTTCATGCTCAACGTTATCCATGAGTATATCCTGCGGTCGGAAATTGTCGCCAATGTACACGTCGATGTAAGAAAAGGTTTATTCAGACTGATGATGCCGATGTATTAGTGTTTCCACCAAAAATGTACAATGTACACTGAAACCTGTAGTAGTCTATTGCGTCAGTTCAACGTACACCTGGACCGATATAACATGTGATGAAACTAAAATAATATCCAGCTTTTAGCCAACAAACAGCTAACCACTGAAAACAATAAGCGTTTCCAGTGGGCAAACTGGTTGAAGTGTCCGCTTGGTGTACTCAACGTATGCATGAGGCCTGTGTTTGAAGTTGTTAGCTGACAACGGTGTTACGACAGACTCAAACAATGTGTTCCTTATTGAACATATTAACGCGTCAAATATGGTACCTTCAACTAAACAGGCTCATTTGATTTTGTAGCATCAGCGATGTACCTCTGAGATGGTGAGTTGCGACAACCTAGGTGTACGGGTTGTAATGGCAAGCATGTGCGATGACTGCGCCATTAGTGGTACGTGCGTCCAGCATGGAAACTTCACCGGACTTAAACAGCCTGCCAGGGGACGACAAGGAACCAAATGTACCAATTCAATCTGGTACGTTTCGATTAGTACCTCTGATCAAATACGGATGACAAGCTTCAACGTTTAATTTATGATCTGAGAGTGCTGGTCGGTTACATATCGTGAAACCGTATGCACGTTGAAAATCCCCGCACACCCCAGCATTCATCCCATGTGCAGATTAAGCTCGCTTGACCACTAAAAGTGCAATTCAAATAGGGGGTTGATTGCTCCCAGATCAATTCGAATGTGGTGGTGCTCGGGTCATTTCCTCAGAGATAACACTAGGTTTCAAACAAATGTCAAAACCGTGTTATTTTTCAATTAACTGTTTAAATGGAGAATTTGTTCTCATCAACTTTGCGGTTCTGAACCTTCAGTTCACTCTGCAGTTTATCGTTCTCCACATTATCACCCAGTGTCAGTCGGAATTGTTGTCCTTTGTCCACAATAATGATGGCGAGTTTGCAAATTTGCGGAATTTGAAACACAAATAAAACTAACAGCAGTCTCAGGACGTACCCGTCTGAAACACCGTTTTTAACGCAAAACCCATCAAACCTTTACTTTGTAATAGTAGTTCTCTATAGCGACTACGAAGGGAATAGAATTCCACACTACCACATATTATCAGAAGTTGTGGGCAGAAATCTCAGTTTAACCCTTTTTTGCTATCGTGCATGCATCTTTTTTCACTACCTTCTTATTTGGTGTCTCGTTTATTCTTCTGGACTACTACAATGTTTATCATAAATCTGATGTGTTATGACCACTCACTTAATCATCCTACAGGTATGA